>APFE031705039.1:7476-116502 GCA_000404065.3 Pinus taeda | reverse complement strand
TTAAGCCTAAAGTTGCACTACTGTACTTCAGGCATATTCTTTTATGAAGACTGGACCAATCTTTCCAAATTTTGATAATGAAGCTTTGATGTGAATGTGCACTATTGCCTTTATTTGAAAGTATTTCTGAATTGGAAGAAGGAATTCAAACTGCGATTGGTGTAGGGAATAATTTGCAGCTCATATGGTACTATTATCTATGTCTGAATTTATTTCTTTTATGTGAATTGTTGTTTGGTCATTTATGCTATTATTGAATATGTGAATGTGTTTTAACAGTAAACTTTATGCTTTCCACTATTGGATGTTTACAGTTTGCTATTCTCTCAATCATGCATCTATCAGTAATATAAGAGAGAAATGTAATATTGTTTTATCAATTACTTCGTTCCTATTTGAACAAAGCAATTATCATTTAAATGAATGTCTTTGTTTATTGCATAGTGTCATCTATATGCCTATCAGCAAACATAGATCATTAAACGTTACACTTAAAGAATAGAAGCTTCCCGGGATAAAATAGTCATTTATGTTTTCGTTCATAGAATAAGTCCTCCATTTATTATCACTTGTTAGAAAACCAATTATTCATTCACCCCCTTTTATTCACTATTGGGAAACTGGTCCCATTATATCCAGTCGGAGCCACCATCCCAAACGGAAAAGGAGCTGTATTAAGGTCCGGACCGGTTGGTTATCCCCCGATGTTGATGTAACGATTTTCGGGGCATCAACATTTTTGGCGCTAGAAGGAGGGCAATCCATTATGAATGGCCAGTAAGTCAAAACCTACAGACCATTCACAGAGTAAATCACCCTCCACCTCTCCTCGGACCTCTCGTTTGCACTCTGAAATACCAGTATCCAGACGAGAAGAGGAAGGATCAACTACCACTGCTCAACCTCATCATACTTCAGAACGTTTAAGTTTGAAGTCCCCTGAAGTTCAGTCTATCATCTAGAAACTTCAAGGCTTCTCTATTTCACCTCCTAGATCTGAAGTATCACAAGGCAGTCAGAGTTCGCAATTCCGCCTACCTCATCATCTTACCAGACTTCAAAGTGAAAAACTCGGTATTGAACCACCTGAGTTGCCTTTACCCCAAAGGAAAAGGATTAAAAAGAACACTAAAGGTTCTGGTAGTGAAACCTTTTCTCCATCATCTTCCATCTCATCATCTCCAGTATGAAGTCAAACACCCACTTCACCATTACATATTATTGTTCACCATGGGACTTCACCTTCAACATCACAATCTTTTCAATCTTCATTTCCACCTCCTCCCCAAACACCTGGAACACCACAGGCAATCGTTGGTACTCCCAAAATGGCCCAGATCCCATGGAGAAGTCCTGGTGCAGTCACTATGCCTGCGCCTTTACATCTGTTACCTGATTATCCTGAGAAATGGTTACCAAAGTTTAATCCAGATGCTGGAACATTAGTTGAGGAACAAATAAATAATTTCATGTTGTCAGTTAATTTGAAGGGAGTAACAGAAGAAGATGTTGTAGTTAGACTTTTCCCCTACACATTACAAGGATCAGCAGGGTCTTGGTATTTTTCCTTACCCTCTGGATCCATCACCAGTTGGAATATCTTTCAGGAACAGTTTCTTACCAAATACGGCGACGATAGATCCTTGGCCACACTCATTAATGACCTTTCCAATCTAAGGATCGAGTCAAGAGAACCAATTAAGGAGTTTAACTCCCGATTTAACAAACTCTTGAATAAAATCCCTACCAATGACAAGCCAAGTGAACAAATTAGTAGCGAGTGGTACATTACAGCCTTACCCTCAAATATAGCCATTTTTGTAGATAGGGCTAAGAAACCTACATTGGCTGAAAACATGAAAGAAGCCCTCGCTGTTGAAAAACGTGTAATCGCTTTGGAAAAGAAAGCTGCTCTAGAGGAATGGAAATCCAAAAAAGTGTCTTTCAAGGATGATTCAAAGAAGAAAATCACCAAAGATCCATACGATATGGAGGGCCTTTAAAAAGTCCTCAAAACCATGTCAAATGAAATGGTTGAAATTAAAAAGCAAGTAGCAGAGTCCTCAACGAAGAAACCTTATAGGAATTTTAAGAAACCTGAGTCAAAGCCTCCAAATGTTATATCCTATGTAGATTCAGATCTTGAGGAAGAAGAAGAAGAAGAAACAATTGCACCATCAGATGAATTCGAAGAAGAGGAAGTCGTTGAATGCCATGGAATGTGGGACTTCATATTGCCAAACTTCGATACCGAAGCAGAACAAGAAGCCTTTCCTGTGACTACTAGGAGAAAAAGTACTCCTGAACCTGTCCAGGCAAGTCCAAAGAAAAGGAGTGCAGGTACCAATACTACAAAGGAAAAGGTACCCACAAGGAAGCCAGCTGCAACAGTACCTCAAAATCAGCCGTCATCCTCCAATATACCTACATCATCTAAGACGTTGGTAGTATTGAATTCAATGGACTATAATATTGTTGATGATATGAAAAATACTAAGGCAAACATCACCATGTTTGAACTCAGCAAATTAAAACATCAACAAAAATTGCTTCTCAAAGAACTTAATGCAGTTCCTTCTTCGCCTCTCCCCAGTACTAAAGCCGCAAGTGATTCAGGACAACCACCTTCTGGTAGAGTTGAGGCAACTGATACAATTCTAATTGGAGAGAGATCAAATTCCCATACCCCTCCTTTCCTCTTAACGTACGAAATCTACAATCGAAATCTACATAAGTGCTTGATTGACTTTGGGGCATCATCCAATATAATGCCAGCTTTAGTTTGTTCTAAACTGAACATAGAACCCCAGAAGTCCTCAATTCACATTGTGCAATTAGATAGAACTAAAGTCCAGGTTTTAGGGGAAATAAACTCTGTTACAATCAGGTTATCGGCTGATCCACGAGTGGTTCAGAGAATTGATATCTTAATTGCCGATATACCTGAGTTTTATGGTTTAATCTTGAGTAGGGATTGGTCGGAAAAGCTCCACTGGAATATTTCTACCGATTGGTGTCATATGTGGCTGCCCTACAAAGGAAAGCCAAATCAAATAAAAATCAATTGGGAGAAACACATGACGCATACTGTTACAGAGTTTAAACAAGAGAATCAACCAGTTGCATTTAACAACAACATTTTGGGAAACTATTCTTCTGAATCATTCTTTGGCAATTATATTGCCCAACCATCTCCTTTCTCGGTAAACAATTTCACATCACAAATCGAAAATTTTTCACAAACTGACAGATCTAGATATGTTAATGTTATTGAGAATTTTGTAAATAAAAATGTTGATAATTCTTTATTTTGGCCTTTATATTTTGACGGTTCAAAATCTAGTGAAGGATCAGGATCAGGGTGTGTTTTAGTTAGCCCTGAGGGAGAAAAAACAATGCTTTCTTGTAGATTAGAATTTGAATGCACGAATAATACAGCTAAGTATGAAGCCTTGGTGCAAGGATTATACAAAGCTATCGGCCTAAAAGTTCAATATTTAAAAGTGTTCGACAATTCAAAGATTGTCATAAAGCAAGTTCGAAATACGATCCACTGTCTCTCTAATCACCTCAAACACTACCAGTCTTTAGCCCAGGAACTTTTATCTCATTTCTTAGCATTCAATATTTCACCTATTCCCAGATCCCAAAATGCAGCAGTGGACCTGTTGGCCAATGTTGCTTCTAAACTCCTGCCTTCTGAAGATTATAGTCTAGATAGATTTTCGGTAGAGTTGATATTTAGGCCATCAATCCCCGACAATATCACCAATTAGAGAGTATTTAACCATGATGAAGACATTCTACATTTCTTAACTTCCGACAAATCCTACAACGATCAGATCATCGATGAAACTGATCATGATCTTCAGATGAAAGAAAAGCATGAGGAAAACTCCATACCAAAACTTGTGGTTAAACTTGAAGATCTCTATGACATTAAAGACAGGTTCAAACATGTAACCAATTCAAAAATCCAAAGTTCTACCTTAAGGTTTGAATTGATAAATCTTGGTATTGAGTAGAATCCTCAAAATATCAATTTAGGATTAGGACTTTCTGAACAAGAAAGAACAACGCTTATTAGATTATTAAGAAAAAATAAACATGTCTTCGCTTGGAATTATTATGATTTAAAAACATATGATACATCTATCATACAGCATACCATTCCAATGCTACCCGAACAAAAACCAGTTCAACAAAAATTGAGGAAAATACATCCAAACTTAGAGAGTCAGATAAAATCAGAACTCAATAAACTCTTAAAAGCAAAGATTACTTTTCCTATTCGGCACTCAAACTGGGTCTCCAACATGGTGCCTGTTAGGAAGAAGAATGGTGACATCAGGATTTGTATAGATTTTAGAAATCTAAATAAGGCAAGTCAAAAAGATAATTTCCCATTACCTACCATGGAGAAAATACTCCATGCAGTAGCAGGTTCTGAACTAATGTCCTTTCTAGATGGTTTTTCAGGATACAATCAAGTTCTGGTTCATCCTGATGACAGACTTAAAACTACTTTCAGAACAAAGTGGGGAACTTACGCCTATCAGAAAATGGCTTTTGGACTTATTAACGCAAGAGCTACATTCCAAAGAGCAATGGATATAACCTTCAAAGAATTGATCAACAAAACAATAGTCGTCTACTTAGATGATATTACTGTATTTTCTAAAAAGAGATCTAACCATTTACATGATTTGAATCAAATCTTTGAACGATGTAGAAGGTATGGTATTTCACTTAAAGCCAAAAAATCCTTCTTTTCTCTAGATCAAGGAAAGCTCTTGGGCTTTATTGTTTCCAAAGATGGTATTTATATTGATCCCGACAGGATTAAAGAAATTTCTGAAATCCCATTTCCTTATAACAAAAAATCAATGCAGTCATTTTTAGGTCAGATCAACTTTGTCAAAAGATTTGTTCCCGATTTTTCTCATATCATTTTACCATTACAAACCATGATTAAGAAAAATTCAGTGTTTAGATGGGGGGCTGTGGAAAAAGAAGCATTTGATTTAATAAATCAATCAATAATCAATGCCCCCACTTTAAACACTCCTAATTTTTCTAATCATTTCACATTGTACACTATTGCGTCCGATTTATCTTATGCAGCGGTACTCACTCAAATCAACGATCACAACTTGGAAGCATCGATTTCATTCTTTAGTTCAAATTTTCAAGGCGCAGAACTAAATTATTCCGAAGTTGAAAAACAAGCCTTTGCTGTGTATAAAGCCATCAAACACTACAGGCCCTTCCTTCTAAAAACCCATACAAAAGTAATAGTTCCTTTTTCTGCAGTAAGGCAATTACTGATCCAAAGAGAACTAGGTGAAAAAAGGGCAAATTGGGTTACAACATTTCAAGAATATGACTTGGAAATCAAGCCAGCAAAGATTGTTAGAGGCCAAAGTTTTTGCAGGTTATTAGCAGGAGCATCCAACATTCCCGAATCAGGTGATACAGATCATATTGAAGAAATCAACCAGATAAGTATTACCGATTCTGAATCTCAATATGCATATTTAATCTTTTATTTGAAAAATGGGCATGCACCTCCTAATATTTCTTATAAAAACAAACGGGTTATTAGATTAAAGTCAAAAAAATTCGTTATCATTGATGATGTGCTTTTTAGGAAAAACTACGATTCAGTTTTATTAAGATGCCTAGAGAAACCTGAAGCACAAAAGGTTTTGCAGGAGCTACACGATAGACCAACTGGAGGACATTTTGGAGCTGATACAACAACTCATAAAATCATCCATGCTGGATATTACTGGCCCACCTTATTCAGAGATACCCATGAGTATGTAAGGAAATGCCAAAGTTGTCAAGTATCCAGTGGAAGACAAAGGAAACCAGCTTTTCCTTTGTAACCAGTTAATATTGATCAACCTTTTGAACAATGGGGACTACACATCATTGGAGAGATAACTCCACAATCCTCCAAACAACACAAGTATATCCTTACTGCTACCGATTACTTTACCAAGTGGGTTGAAGCAATTCCATTAAAGACAACAAAAGCTGAAGGAATTATAGAATTCATAGACCAGTTCATCATTACTAGGTTTGGTGTCCCTAATGCTCTTGTTTTTGATAATGCATCTTATTTTTCTGGAAATTCCATGTTTGAGTTTGCTATCAAAAGAGGATTTAAATTGAAATATTCTGCAAATTACTATCCCCAGGGTAATGGTCTAGCAGAATCTACCAATAAAAATCTACTCAAAATCATTAAGCGAACTATCGAACAAAATCATAAAAACTGGCACAAATCTTTAGTATTCGCACTATGGGCTGATAGAATAACGCAGAAGACCTCTATAGGTACTTCCCCATTCAACCTTGTCTACGAGAAAGAAGCAGTACTACCAACCAATTTAGCGCTTCCTTCTCTAACCCTAGTTCAGTTTATTGAAGAAAGACCCTCTTCTTCTATCCAACTTAGACATGATCAAATCTTAAAATTAGAGGAAGAAAGAGAAAAGGCCAAAATTACTCATGATAAACATCAGCAGATAATCAAGTTATCATTTGATTCAGCTTCGTCTAGTTCTAAACAGTTGCAGGTTGGTGATCTAGTTCTAAAATGGGACAAAGCACATGAGGATAAGGGTAAACACACCAAATTCCAAAAGATGTGGCTTGGACCATTTCAGATCAGCGAGAAGGTAGGCCATTCTACATTCATATTACAAGATCTATCAGGAAAGAGGGACTCTCTTCCTGTTAATGGCCTCATCTTAAAGAAATTCTTCAATTGAGGAGGTGACCCCTTCTCTATTAAATTCAGTAGGATTTGCAATATTTAGGACCATTAGGAAATAAAGTTGTAAAATAGCTTCTACTGGCCTTTGCTATATTGAAATGTTGCTCGGAAGAAGTATTTTTAATATTTACTTTTGTAAAATAGAAATCTTAAACAAAAGGAACAATTTCTAGGAAATTAGGTATATTAACATTCTGAAAACCCCATTTTGTTATTGTGAAAATCCTCTCAAGATTTAGAACTACTGTAAATCATTTTTATGTTTTCAAACTGGCCACAACAGGGTTACCAATATCAAAATAGAGATTGATTCAATCTTAGCATCCTCAACTCTTACCTTGTCATCCATTTTCTCTTAAGGAGAAGATTGTTCATCACATTCATCCAAGTTTATGATTACTCATAGTGTAATTCTAAAATATCTGAGATAAAGATAAGGGGTCTTATCACAAGCCTGCTTACCATGATCATTGGGAAATAATCTGACCGACATACCAACACTGCATACCAAAACAGGGTAAGAGCTTATAATTATAAGACAAGGGGTCTCATCACGAGCCAGCTTGTTCGATTAGATTACAACCAGTGAATCGCATTGTCAAATCAGCTGGCAACCAAACCAGGACAATGGATTTTTATCTTACAAAAGAAAAGAAATACAAAATATGAAAACATGTTTTGAATTCATTCTTTTAATCATACTCTGAGATGGAAGGGGTCGTGAACAATCAAATGGTTAAAAGGTATCCCTGTCGAAACTATGAACGTTTGTTGGCAACAGAGGCTCTACCTGTGACAAAGGAGTCAACTAAAATGGCTAAGTTGGAAAAGTGTTTTGTTTTATCATTATCAACCAATAAAGGCCAATTTAAAACTTAGAATGTATTTAGTTTTAACAAGGGAAAGAATTAGCAAAAACATGTTTTTATTATATTCAGAATGTGTGTATACTTAGTTATATTAGAACTTTCCTTTTTGATAAGGTATCTATGTAAAGAAAGTTCAAAAATTCCAATAACTTTTTCAGAGATAACTGTTTCTTCCAGCGAATCGCCAATTGTTGTGCTATACAACAACCCCCCATTTCATAAAATCTTACTTTAAAAAATTATAATTTGAAATGGGTCCCTTTTAGATTAAATTGGTATTTATCCATCACTCTTCTAAAGGTTCGGAAATAAACAAAACATTTTAAAAAACCTTTTGAAATAATCGGTTTTAAAAATAAAACGAATAATTCTTTATTATTGCGATAAAGTGATCGCAAGATCGCATATCGCAACAACAAAGGATGCATAACCATGACCCATTGATTTTCCCCGATGCGATAAAAGAAAATAGCCAATGGATATTGGGAAAACAAATAATAAAAGGCCCCTCCCCTTTGCTCCGATGCGATATCACAATCGGCGATCGGGGAATGCGACGCGAACATAACAAACTCTCCTCATTCAAACTCCCGATGCGAGTCAAGCGATATCGGTATCGGCGATCGGGGATTCCATAAGACTTAAATAAAATTTCCCAAGCCTTCCTCCGATTGCCGATTGCGATGAACCCAAAACACGATTTTCGAAAAGGATCAATATGATTTCTCTATATTATATATTAATTATCATTGAAAGCCTTTTCTCTTCCCGATAGAGATTTGCTCGCGTCCAACTACCAAAAAATCAAATCCACGCTTAAACCATTATTCGAAAAATAAAGGATATAATGAGCAATTAAATGATTGACAGGTTTTAATGGTCAATTAATGAGCAGTCATGCCTAAATCCTTTCAAGGATTGCATCCGCGGGAGCCTTATGATAAATCTTCCATTTCTCATTGATTGACACAATTTCCTCATACTTGGTTTTCGCCATCTATTCTCTGCATTACATTTATTTTTCTCTTGCGCAGAGTTTTTCCGCAGTAACAATGGGAAAGAAATCTAAGAAGTCTGGAACGCCTGCAACTTCTATGGTAACAGGACAACATGCCACCGATCTAGGACCAAGCAAGAAGGGATTAATCTCAGATACCACATGTCTCGGCCTTGGCAGCACTACTTGGCAAAATATTTACAACCTGGTTGAAGCCGAGGAACCTCAGCAAACATCCGTACAAGCTTCAGCAGGTTCAAGCTGGAAATCTGATGCTACTTTAAAAGATTTGGCTGATTCCTACTTACATAGGATAGCAGCTTGAGAGCAAATTCTTCCGTATACGGATGTGGTGAGATGGGCAATTGAGGAAATTCCAATTACGAACAGAACATTTTGCACTGTTGATGGAAGAGTATTTGGTTCATTTCAGCCCAACGATTTCAGACAAATGTACCATTTGCCCGAGCCAGAGAAGAAGTACAATAAAGAATTTCTAGAGAAGTTTCGAGATGAGAATGAGACCGAGTCAACGCCTATATGAGAATGGAGACAGAACCCAGTGAAACACAAACATGAGTCTTCGGGTAAGTACTCCGTCGACTCCTTATGCTTTCCATATTGTTATGCTGGAGTAATGATGTGTCGATTGTGGGGATTACATGATTCTTCAAAATTTTCCATAGAAATGGTGCCTTTGATGGAAGCGGCATGTAATAGTGAAATCATGGATTGGGGGACTATATTATCGGATAAGTTGGCTACGACTATTCTTGAATTCAGAAACAAATCCCATGTTACTGATAGGTTCATCCCTCCATTTTATTTTAGTGCCTATATTTTGGATACCCTTTGTTTCAATTTCGAGTTTCTTGTGTTAGGGTGGAGATGGACTCCACAGGACCCTATGCCTATTCATATCTACCACCAGAACCTACGGAAAGCTCATTATAAACACCATTTATACCAAGTCTGCAATGGATTCATGCTACCTCTTTACTATGCAATTTTTGATAAACCTGCCCCTAAGATCTCCTCTCAGGCTGAGATTGACTTAACAGCCCTAAGAACCTGGTTTGGAGAAGAAAAATTCACATATGTAAGAGTTTTTGGCAGTCAGGCCAGACCTCATGTCCTCCCCTTGTACATACCAGACAAGCTATTAGCTCGCGAAATAACATATTAGCTTACAACTGCGTCAGCCACGAAAACTCTCAGAAATTCAAAGAAGCAAGTTTGGCCTCCTTTTCCTCTTAGGTGTGGCGTCTATACTCTGCATGATTATAAACATGCAGAGAAAGAGGCAGAAAAAATTAACGTCCTAAGTCTCGCCACTCTGCCTAATAGACGTTTCGACCCGAAGAAAGTCATCTACAATGCCCTAGATCAAGCCAAGCTTACTAAATTCGAGCACAAGGAAGATGAGTTTGATGACCTGTTCTCCTCTGCCGAGTCAATCTTCTAGGTACAACAGCTAGCCAGAATGAGATACCGTGATGACGGGTTAGTAGAATTTAGCAAACTTAGAGAACAGAGGTTGCAAACTCTGCCTCTAGATTTGTTAGCTACTACCCCGACGATTCAGTCAAGCGAGCCTGAGCAGCAACTTACTAATGAACCTCCTGCTACATCCGCAATCTACGAAGAAGTTCAGAGAAGAGAGCAGGAGGAACTCCAGATGTTAGAACAATAAGAGGCACAGAGAAAAGAACAAGAAGAGGTACAAATGAAAGAATAAGAGGAAGCAGAAAAGAAAGAACAGGAGAGAATAAGGGAAGAAGAACAGAAAAGGCAGCAGGAGCAGAGCAGCAAAGAAATGAATGCTGATACTCAAGTGGACCCAAGATTGCTTGAAGAATGGCAACAATTCAATACAATTATAGGCGATCTTGAGACCTCAATGGACGCCGAAACATCCAAAGCTGCCGATACACAAGATACAACATCAGAGGAGGTTCCAAGCAAAGGAACCAGCGGTCCACCCTCAAATACAGTAGTCGAAATAATTCTGAAGAATCCTTCCGATCAAATAATTTTGCAAGTGGAGGACATTCCTCCACTAGATGTTTTCTATAACCCAAAACACAGGGCTGTAATAAAGCGACAGCGGAAAAGGAGAAGGATTGATCAACCTTCTCTGTTCCCTGAACAAACAATAACAGCAAATGTGGTATGGAGAGAAGAATTCGACCCCTCCGATGACCTTACAAAGTTATCTCAATATGTCGGTGCCTATTTGGCAGCCACCATGGATAAGGCATCGGAGGTAAGAAATATGTTGAAGGAAAAGGATCAAGCGATCGCTTCATTACAAGCACAACTATCGGTAGAGCAGCAGAAGTCAGAACAGGTACAACAGCAACTGTCCACACAACAACAATTAAACAACCAGCTAAACAAACAGTTGCATGAAGAGAAGCAGAGGATTGATTCGGGAGCAATCCAGAAACAGAAGGAACTATCCGAGGCATTATCAAAGTTGAAGGCGATGAATGAACAGATGGCAAAGACAAAAGATGAGAAAATTGCTCAATTATCAGCTCAAGTAGAAAGGTTCAAGAGTCTTCCCCAGCCTGCTGAGTTTAGAGCAGAGGCAATGCAAATTAACAAGGCATTAATAACACAAATAAGATTGTTATGTCATGAAATCGCCCAAGTTGAACCTTTATGCGACATAACAACATCTATAATAGATAAGTCAGTTGATGCCAGGCAGGATTTAGAGCAAGCCGAAGACACTTTGACAGATTTTCTTACTTGGCAGGACTCTAACGAGGGAAAGGCAGCAAACTTGCCCAAAATCTTAGAATCCCATAAGGAAATCCTATTCACAGAGTGGCAGTCCCAATTAATGAAAGAAGAGAGAGCTGTTTCCAAATGCAAGTTATCTACGAGCAATTTAATTGACTTGATCAATAATACTCTCTATTTATCTAACATGATTTCTCAATGTACACCAGGTAAACTATTATCAGCCAAGACATTGGAGCAGTCATGTAGCCAATAGCTAGAAAAGAGTGGGAGATTGATCTCAGGGATTAAAAGTTTAACTTGGGACACCTATTGGTTGTTCCTAGTAAAACCATACAGCTAGAGAGCCGCCCTCAAATTCCTGACGGATGCAATCGGGTGTATCATTCCCGATATACATGATGCCACCTATGCTGCTCAAATCAATTCTCGCCTCAGCCGCCCTCAAGAAGTGGAGCCAATGCTGGCAATATGCCAACTCAGGACAAAGGGAAAATAGCCAGAAGGATGAATCATCACTGTCAATTTCCAGATCACTGTGGGAGAGATATTTAAGATCGGATTATACCAATTTAGTAGCATTTTAATTTTGTAGTTTGTTAGCTTAGTTTAGTATTTATAGGCCTTTTCATGTATTTAGAAAGGGTCGTAAGTTTTTGTATATGACTTAAGCCTGAAGTTGCACTATTGTACTTCAGGCATATTCTTTTATGAGGCTGGACCAATCTTTCCAAATTTTGATAATGAAGCTTTGATGTGAATGTGCACTATTGCCTTTATTTGAAAGTATTTCTGAATCGGAAGAAGGAATTCAAACTGCGATTGGCGTAGGGAATAATTTGCAGCTCATATGGTACTATTATCTATGTCTGAATTTATTTCTTTTATGTGAATTGTTGTTTGGTCATTTATGCTATTATTGAATATGTGAATGTGTTTTAACAGTAAACTTTATGCTTTCCACTATTGGATGTTTACAGTTTGCTATTCTCTCAATCATGCATGTATCGGTAATATAAGAGAGAAGTGTAATATTGTTTTATCAATTACTTCGTTTAGCTATTTGAACGAATCAATTATCCTTTAAATGAATGTCTTTGTTTATTGCATAGTGTCATCTATATGCCTATCAGCAAACATAGATCATTAAACGTTACACTTAAAGAATAGAAGCTTCCCGGGATAAAATAGTCATTTACGTTTCCGTTCATAGAATAATTCCTCCATTTATTATCACTTGTTAGAAAACCAGTTATTCATTAACCCCCTTTTATCCACTATTGGGAAACTGGTCCCATTATATCCAGTCGGAGCCACCATCCCAAACGGAAAAGGAGCTGTATTAAGGTCCGGACCGGGTGGTTATCCCCCGATGTTGATGTAACGATTTTCGGGGCATCAACAGATTCCAAAGTACAATAACCTACTTCATATGTTACACATCTATTACAGAATGAGAGATACATTTACATATTTACATCCTATTTTTAGACTATGCAAAGTCCTGTTTCAGTCACCTTTTTGCAGATAATATTGGGAACAAATCGAGCTGGATTTTGGGAAACAGGGAGAGGTTTATCTCAAGAACATATTTTTCTACAATAATCTCTTGCACTTTTACAGAGCTATCTCGCATTGAGATATAAAAAGGGATGACTGGACCCTATTTTGCAGAATTTCAGGAGGAAAATTCTCAAAGATAGTTAGCCACCTCATCAACCAAGAGTTGCAATCAAATTCGAATTTCTCTTCTTTGTCAACAGAAATCCATAATGATAGTGCCAAGTAGATACATTAGTTTTGAATGTCTTACATTTCATTTCTATTTGTGTAAAACAATTTATGATATTTGTAAAAGCTTGATATTTTTATCAAGATATTTTAGTTTAGATTTTGTATAAATACTTCATCATTTGAAGTAATAGATGTTGGGGTTTGTACAAAGAAATCTATTGTCCAACGTAACGTTTTTAATTGAGATCTAATGGACTGATCAATGATATAGAGTCTTTTGAAAGGATTCTTGTGTTGCAGTTTACTGGTGATGTTTTTCTTATTGTAACTGTTGTTTCCATTGTTATTCTCTGTATGTTTATCATGTGAAATCTAATTGTAAAATAGGAGATGTGAAAAATAAGATATGTTATTGAGCACTTTATTTGGACTATTTTTACAATCTTTATGTTTTCTTCTGAAGTTTGATTGAAAATTTCTTAAATGCTTTTCAATCACTACTGGATCACACATTTTCTCCATTTCATAATTCAATTTAAAAGGTCCAGTAAATGTAACTAGCTTGGCTTGTGATTACTCTTTTAAACATTTGGTACAACATCTAGCTTTATTTTACTCCATTGCCCAATGGATTCCTCTTGATATTCCAACCAAACCATTTTCAAAATCAAACTCTGAGCCCAATAACTAGCCCAAAATTCCTGGTAAACAAAGCTAAATCTCACAGAGAGATCCCTCTCTGAGTTTAGGAGGGTTAGATCCTAAACTCAAAAGTGGTTTTGATGTTGCCTCTGTAGTTTTTTTCTTCAGCCTTGAAATTACGAAACGCTAACATAACACATGTTAAAGTGCTATAGGTGAGTCAAAGAGTCAAAATAATTATGTTGAATACCTTAAGGGTATGTTGCATTATGTATATTTATATATAAGAGTCAAAGAAGAAACCTCCAAGCAAAGTCAAGTCTCCTCCTAGCAAAGACACCATCAAAAGAAGCAATGGCACCATTAAAAGAACCCATCGAAGCAAGGGAAGTCAAGTTAGCCTCAAGACAACAAGTTGGCTTACAAGTCGGCCTAAAGGAGGGACAATCCTCTATATATAGAGGTTGTCTACTCCCTCTCAACGTCAATGAAGCGTCTCTAAAATCAACGAAGATAGAAGCCAAGAAGAAGTGAAGTGAAACAAGTCTAAAGGGTCTCCAAAGTGTAATGAAGAAAGGAGGAAGACAAGTGAATGTATAGGATTGTTTCTAGGGCTAGAAACAGTCACACGTGCGAAGAAAAAGAGGGTAAATATGTGGGTACAACAACAACTAGAGAATAGTACAAGAATCATCATTGTTTGGGGTTAGAGATTAGGCCTACAAAGCCTCTCAAGTGAAGCAAAGAAGTCTCTCTCTCTATCGAAGGTAAAAGCACCCTAATTCTCTAGGGTAACACTCACACATGTGAGAATTAGGGTCGTAGTGTTGTCACACTAATCCTACCACTATACATCAAGAAGGGACTCAGTTGATCAAGAGAAGGAAGGAGCATCCTTAGGTGAAGGATATCACTAAGTACAAAAGATATCTCTTCTAGAAGGTCTACTAATAGTGGAAAGAAGAACGAAGTGCCGGAAGAAGGATGAAGTGTCGAGGAACGGAGTGCTGGAAGGAGGTGGACAAAGTGTTGGGGAAACATACTGCAGAGAAAAGGAAGGACTTGACTTGTGCTTGGAGGATCTTCTACTCAAGGGTCTAGCATTTGGCATTGATCAAGAAAGAAGCTTTAATATGAGAAAACTTACTAAAGGGTTTTCCTCTCAAGAGAAGAGAGGTTTTTCCCCTGGCAGAGAGCCAACAAATTGTGTTCTTGTTTTATGTTTTGATAGCAATTTGATGATGCAAACACACATGCATTAATAAGAGAAGAAGAACATAAAGCTAATAAAGACAAATTATAAAAATACTTCACAAATTGTTATCTAGTCCTGAACAATCACTCTACACCTAATTGACCTAGATTCTTCAACATGGTATCAAAGCTAAGGTGACACATCAAGGAAAGGACAACTCAAGAACACTCATCAAGGAAAGGCATATACAAGGTTGAAGCATCAAGCCAAATCTACTCAAGGAAAAGAAGGCCTACCATAGCAAGAAGAAGAGCCTTACACAAACGCACCTACAAAGAAGAGCAGATCAAAGAGGGACCTACATCATCTACAAGTTACCGAGCAAACCTCATCATCAAGAAAATCCTCTTGGAGAAGGCAAATTGAAGAAAATCAAGATCATAGGAAGGGAAGCCATCAAGTATTCAAGGAGAAAGAAAATCCACTACATCTCAAATCTATAAATTATATGCCCCTTTCTGAATATACATCAATGTCTTTTTGCAAGGAATGCAACAAACTGGTAGGTACCAATAACTTTCTTGCATGGAAGAAAAGGTGTTGGGGCTTGGTTTTGCCCAAATTTGACACCCTTTTCCACACTTTTCCTCTCCCATTTTGAACTATCTTTAACCCCTATTATGCCTATTTCGGTTATAATACTTAGGTTTTTGACAAAAGGGTGTTGTATGTTGAATGTATGCAAATTAACATGAAAAAACATCTTTTACCTTAAGCTTAAGTGTTCCTTACAGCTAGTTGTTATTTATTTAATTATCATACCAATTGATCTAGAGTTCTTGTGCAGATTTGTTTTGATTCAAAAACAGGCCCGCATTTCCTCCAAACAGCTGTGCGATCCTATTTCCTGCAAGCACTCAGGGATTTCTGCAACCGCAGATTTCCTGTAATGGCCCAGATTTCCTGCAGCAACATCGGCGGTTATCTATGTTCCACGAATTTCTAAGTCAAATGGGAACATGGGTTTTGTGGGGAATCTATCACATATGGATCTTGTCCTATTGGGCGTTTCAGATCTGCCAATGATACCATCCAGATTCATAAACCTTCTCTCGTTGGTCGTTTGGAGGAAAGCTACAATCATGTAACAAATTTAGTCTAATCCATGCTTTTAGTAATGGATTAGACCCAATATGGCTAAATTTGATATTTTGTAACAGGACTGTTAGCCGATGGCTTAGATTAGTAGTCTTCCTTACTTTGAGTCATATATGGGCTTTTGTAATTGTATAAATTCTGTTCTAGTTATGATAGGGGGTTGCTATGTTGGTTTTAGTTGAGATTGTATATCAGATTGTACTCGACTATATCTTTTGAGATTAATACAATATTATATGTTCTGTCTATTTCATTGAGCAAGCTCTTCTAATTTGAAGGGGTTGTGAGTAAGGGAGGGCCCCCTTTGCTCACAACTCTCGTAGTTTAGTGTTTATGCATTTTATTTATGTTATGTAATAATAATATGTTCTTACAATTAATATACTCTATCTCATATATATCAACAGCAAATGATTGAATGAACTATTTTCATCTTAATGTGTGGAATTCATTTAATTAAGATGTTGGCTTGATGAGCCCTGACCCAGGTTCAACATTAAGTAGCCAAGTAAATCCGTACACTAATGGCCCTTTTGGCATCAATCCGAGGAGCGCAGATTGAAGTCTCACCCGAAGTAGTATGGGGTGATGCAGGAACCAAGTTTCCACACCCTAAGATGGTGGTGATGTCGGTTATTTTCCCTAACCTTCCTTCGCGCAGATCGATAAGCCCTTTAGGGTTTATCAAAGTACTTCTCTTATTCATCCTCAAACCTCTGCAAACGTCTCTCATTGTCCTCCGTGGGCCCTAATTAGATAGATTAGGAATGTACACACCCTTGTAATTACTCTTACTTCTGTATCTACCTAGATTCGCTTAAGTATTGGTTACTTTAACATGCATTTATGGTTATCTTTGTGTAAACATATATCTCTACTTGCGGTCATATAAAACAGAGAAACATATAGATTCATGCATCAGAGTACCATTAAAACATAAACCCAATAATCAACATAACATAATTGCATGCAATGAACAAAAGTAAAATACATGAGTAATTTCATAATACTCCTCTTTATTATTGATTCAAATATCCAGTACAGACTCTGACTACCCTGTGCACACAAGTGCGGGGGTCCGCGCACTCAGCTGCAGACTTCTACCCTAGGCCTCTGCACACTTAGTTGCAGAGCCTATTCGTATGCTAGAACTCTTCGCTCTTAGCTCTCACAAACCCATGCATAAAACATAACAAGACTCAACTGAACTAAAACTCTACTATCTTAGACTCCTCTAGGACATCCTTTTTATACAATCCATGGTCTGCAGACCATGGGTAGATCTCTACAGCCGACATGGTTTTACACAAAAGAAGGGCGGAAACCATTTATTTACTCTTGACATCTCTGCGACCACAAAATGCGGAGACTTTACATTCATTTACACAAAACTTAGGCTTTTAGCCCCAAAACTTGGGCTTTTAACCCCAAAATTGTCCTTAGGGGACTCGTTCCCAATAGGCCCCAATACAAATCTGGTGACTCGCCCTCGAGTCACTCTGCTGGCGTGGAGATTTTGTCACGAAGACCTCCCAGCTCCACCTGTACAACTGCAACTTTGGCAGTGCACTGTGTTTCTGCTTGCTTCATCTATTCTACCAACTGCTTCGTCGCTGGCCCTGCGCGATTTCGTTGTACCTTATGCTACATTCCCTGCAGAATAGCCAGTTTTCCTTCGATGGTGGATATGAGTGCATAGGCTTCATCAAGCTAAGGCACTATTTTGGCCTTGAGGAAGCTCTCTTTGTGCTACGTTGCATCCGCCTGCTCCTTTGCCTCCTGCAATTTTTCTGGTCTCTGCGTAAGGGCGACAATGCACGTCATTGCTTTGACTTCATCATATTTCTGGTGCAGCTCTTGTGCCTCTGTTTCCAAACTTTACAAGGTGGGATCCTCTTGAAAATTGGTAACCACTTCGAGCGGCTGCTTGAAGAGAATTATGCACTCCTTCATGACGCTATGTACATTGGCTAATGCATCTCTGACAGCAGCCTCGTGCTGCTCCTTTACCTCTGGGAAAGTCGAGGGCTAGTCCTTCAATGCAAGTTCTGTGATCTTAAGGTTTAGTTCCAACTAAACCTTGGCCAACTCTGATCTCGCTTCGTGCACTCTGGTGGCGAGCTTCCAAATTCGTTCATCCACTCGTGCATCTTCAGGGATATCCAGCTCTGGGACAGACTTGCATGCCTCTGCCACTACCTTGGTAGTGCGCTCATCCTTCACGGTGAAAACCTTAAAGAGCTCAATGGCAGGAGTCTTCTCGATAAACATTTGGGCATTGTTCACCTTCTGCTCACTGATGACGTTTAATGCTCGCT
The DNA here is from genome assembly GCA_000404065.3 of Pinus taeda. Lineage (NCBI taxonomy): Eukaryota > Viridiplantae > Streptophyta > Pinopsida > Pinales > Pinaceae > Pinus > Pinus taeda. The sequence goes on along the minus strand of APFE031705039.1, from coordinate 98,051 downwards.
GTTCCCAAGCCCAAAGTTCTACGATCACACCATGATGCAGGGTGTGAAGGGCTTCTCTTGAAAGCACGACCAAGTCTAACCCGACCTTATAGAGGGCGTGGACAATGGCTCAATCATCTTTTTCTTCCGCGGTTAACGCTCCATCTGCAAGCGCGATAAACCAAGGTCCAAGGGGCGAACCATTTTTGCTGCTTCAACTGTCCCAAGCGCCAAGCTGGTTGACACCACACTACTTCGACCCACACTGGTCTACACTTGTGATGCCTGGATCTGTAGCTTGTGTAGACCCATCTAAATGGTGCCTAAGGCCTGCTTTTGCTATTGCTTGAACTATCGTAGCAGTTCCACAGTGGCATCCCTCACCGTATTACCAATGTCATACATATCACCTTCTGTCAAGCTAATAGGGTCGAGGGAAGTCTTGTTGGCCTTAGAATTCTTCTGCGACCCTACTTTCTCTGATTCCCTATTGTGCTTAATCTAGAATGGAGTAGTCTCCGGGTTCACTCCTCCCTGCCCTATTTGTTGTTCCTCCTCCTCTTCTGTTTCCAAGGGAAGGCGACTTTTGACTCCTGTCAAAGTCGTGTTCCTCTTCTTCCTCCGTCTATTTTTCGGCAGCATGCTCTACCCTAGCTTTGTCCTCAACCTCCTTCTTCCTCTTTTATGCTAGTTGTTCCATCTTTCGCTTGGCCTCTTCTTTCTTTCGTTGTGCTGCAAACTTGCTAGACCCAGCTGTCAAGTTTGAAGCGGTGCGCCAATTTGCTGGCCAGTGGTCGAGGACCGTTGTGATCGCGTCGTCTGTGGCTAGGTATAGAAGGTCATACCAATTTTGGTCAGGATCCTTCTGCGTGTGCATGGAGACCCAGTGGAAGTCTGCATTGAACTCCACATACCATACCAGCTGATCATAAACGATTGACGACAACCATGGTTTGTGGTTGATGGCCATGTGGATATTCATATCCATCAACATCCAAAAGACCTTATTGTCCTTGACCCTTTGGGGGTCCTTCATAGCCTAGAGTGAAGTGAACTTCGTCACGTCCGCTAGGTCCTGCGTGACCGAAGGAAACTGACTATCCTCTGGTAACTCCCACACGACCAACACTATGGACGGGAGCAACCTTGCATAGTGAAACGTCTTGCTTTGATCTTGCGCCTCTCTGTAGTTAGCAAGAAACTCACTGCAGAGGTAGCGTGCCCAGTTTAACTGTACACCCTCCGCGCATTGGGCGGCTAAAGACACTACTAGTGCCAACACTTCATTTGCGCAACACTTTCACATAATCTTGCTTGCCAGGATCTAAGCGGCTATCTTGACTGTGGGGTTGGTTATGTTAGTGATAGAGTAGTCGAGCAAATTCTTTGTGAGATTAAATTTATCCTTCATTGCTTCAGCAAGGTCGCGCTCACCTGCCTTTTCTCCAAATGCCATGGTCGGGTTTTCTCCTACATGTGGAAGTCGAGTGATCCTATGGATCAGCATGTTAGTGATTGGTATTGGCTCCTCTAGCCACAGGCACCCATCGTGCACCAAGAACAACAACTGCTTGAACACTATCATGGTTATGGGTGTGCAGTTGTAATGCAGCACCCACAACATGTTTAACAGATTAGCCTTATCCACCCATTTTTCCCACTTTCTTGGCTCGAACGTGGTCACACCAGAGTCTTTGTAGAAGACGCAGTGCATGAGTTTCTCTGTGGCTAAGTGGGGAAAGTGTTGTGTATTAGCCAAATCCCAATCCTCCTATTTTAACAGGGGGACGTGCCCCAGGCACGGTCCTTCAAAGGCAATTTTGTCTGGCAGCAAGGGTGTATGTAGCATGACCTTGTTTTCATCAATGTCCTTTGGAACCTTTGTCTTGCCTCTGCACAGACAAATGTACTCGAGCAGCTTAGAGATGGGGTCGGACCCCTTAACATCAACATCCTCTACCCCCATGTCAATGTATTCCTCATCCATAGGGATCTCCTCAACATCCTCTTCAGGTTCAAAGTCAATTAGCTTTCCCTTCTCTTGCATGGTGGGCTTTTCCTTCTCTAGGTGCCTTCTGGGTGATGCGCGCACTGGCTATGGCACTTTCTGCTTTTCTTTCTTTGATTTTAGACCCTCTTGGGTCGGCATAAGCCTCGGCCTGTGCGTCCTCATTAATTTAGGCACTTTTGTTAGCACTTCGACGCTCTCAAGTTTTGGGTTAGCTCCCTCAACTATCATTGCTACTTCTGAGGTAGTTCCCTCAGCTGCCATTACTTCTCCTACAGTCATGGTTTCTACAGGCACTGACATAACACTGGAAAACAACTCCTACGTCACTTTTTTCAACCTCTAAAACATTGAACTCGCTATCAAAGCTTCAAATTTTTCATGTTTCATGCGTGCTGGAGAGATCAACACCTCAATTCTCAAAATGCCAAGTGTTTTTCACTAGGCAGCTACCTGTAATTTATAGGCATTTTCGAATTAAAATCCAACCGTTCCCCCCAAAATTTGTTCATAAATGCTGCATTGGCAGAAGATTTTCATAGATATTGCCTTTAATTTCGACTTAAATGTCGCCCCCTGCTCCATTTGGTAGTTTTCCCACTGTCAAGTCATGAACGGTGACCATAACGATCACTTTCTGGCTGCCCTACGCGGTCCCTTGTTGGATAGCGCAACTCCCTGCACATTCTACTGACATTGTGACATTCCTTCATTCCATGAAATTCCCCAATCGCAGGTCCCCAACATGGGCAGTGTAGTTTATAGTCCTGCACCTCCTCTCAACTACCTGGAGTGCTAAGACTATGCTTCCACCATGTAGTCATCTAGTTGGATTGCCGGTGTATGACTTAAATCGACTACCATTCACTTGCCCTGGGAATGGTTCTCCATTCAACTTTACCAACTGAACTACTCCACCATCAGTAATCTCCTTGATGACATATGGCCCCAGCCAATGCATCCGAAATTTTCCTAGAAATTTATCAAACTCATTGTCATATAATAGAACTAAATCATTTACCTTGAAGGTGTGCAATTTGATGTGTTGATCATGCCATGCCTTTTCGTGCTCCTTTTGAACTTGTTGATGCTTCTCTGGTACCTCCCTTTCAAATGCATCCAAGAAGTGATCAATATCAGTTAACCCATCATAGTAAGGCAGATTTCTTACCTCTGATGATACACAACGCAACGACTTGGTCATCATATTACAACACATCGTAGATACTTCATGTAGTCGATTTTGCTAGTGCTCTAGTTCTTCGTCTGAATCTGATGTGTAGGAGCTCTCATGGTCCCATGCAATACGTCTGTCTGCTGTCATATTAACCCAATCCCGATCTCACGTCGTTATCTTGTAAATCTGGTCCAAATCATCATCACTTTCATAATCGCAGACTAGTTTAGTATAGTGCAATCCTTATGCAAGGTCCAGTGGCACCACTACGCGGAGCGATTTCTTCTCAAATATCATCTTTCACTTCTTCAAGTTGATTACGCAATTCATGTTAGTGGCCCAATCGATCCCAAGGAGTGCGAGATAGGGATTGATGTCAACCACAATCTCTATTACTTCAAAATCTGCTAGTGCGCTCGTGCCTTCGATATCAACTGTTACCCCCTCCAACCTCCCCATTGGGATGATTTTCTGTTGATTCGCCATCCTTAATTGAATCGGAGACCACTGTAGTGTAGGTCTCCCCATTCTTTCCCATGTCTATTTCGACAAAACATTGGTGTCAGACCCTAGGTCCAAAATAACTTGGTCCATTTCGTATTCTCCTATCTACGCGGTGAGTCTCATTTCACGTCTAGTTCGTGCCTTATGATTACCAAGCTTCCTAACTACGCATGGTCTGTCAACATCGGTTTCCTTGCCAGTGCACCTATTGATCAGCTCCCGCAGTCCCTTCACAGCCTTACTATCATGGAGCAGTTTCATGCAGGTCTCTAAGAACGTGGTAATCATGGACGGGTCCATTTCTTCAACTAGTTTCTCCTGACTCCCTAAGGTAGAGGCCTCAGCGAAACTTTTCTTTGCTTCCATAAATGTTTCTTTTGCCTATTCTAGATCAACCCTGGTCTCCTTTTCTGGTGCTTTGCAGACCCATTCACCTTCTTCAGGTTGCTTCCCCTTATCCTCACCAGTCGTCACTCCACTTTGCAGCACAATATTTACCTTGGGGTCTTCCTCGCGAGGCTCAGCCCTCATCATCTGCATGTTCTGAGTTGGATGCACCCCCTTTTGCGTATCTTAGATAACAATATAGGGCAATCCTCCACCACATGGTCAAACTGAGTACAATAGTAGCATGACAACTGCGTCGGATTCGAGCAGTCTCGCGCGTAGTGTCCTGGTCCTCCATAATTGTAACAAATAATTTGCCCTTGACCTCTATCAAGTCCTCCTCCACCTCGGCCTCATCTGCACCTTTGATACTTGCCTCGTGCTCCTCCAACACCTTGGTCCGGAGGTTGCATTTCAGCCTGCACCATGTATGCATGTGTCCTGTCCATCATTCATTTGTAACTTTGGCAATTACACTCATCATGACCCACAGATTGACAAAAGTTGCAGAAGAGTTGTTGCGGTGTCTATATGAATTTCTGCGGCAAATGGCAATTGTCTATCGCTTTTTTCCCAACTACTTGACATATAGCACACCATAGCGGGCCCTGTACTTGGCCCTGCTGTAGCTTCCAGCCTAAGTGGCATTGGTTCCCCTGATGCAACATAATTTGCGAACACAGGACAATGATCTTTGTCATGCCCCTGGCTTTTTCACTTTAGGCACCACACTTCTTCTCATGCCTCTGGCCAAGATGTTCTATCTTTCTTTAGGCTTTGCATTTCGAGGCAAAGGTTTTGCAATTGTGCATGAATTTTCTAAACCCCCAGATTAGCATCCTACATTGGTGTCTCATGCAACCTGATTATGATTTCCAATGCTTCCGGTTGGGTCCCAATCTTTTGTTGTAATAGCGCAACCCTTAAGTAAGACAGGAGCGAGGCCACAAACCATTCACGGTGCTGCCCATCAATCAGATTCATGTTGGATTCACAGATCATACACTTCAATCTTTGATCCAAATCCTAGGGCATCTCTCCAGGCTTCTTCATGTTCTCTTTGAATCCCATAATTGATTGTGCCTTAGACTTAGGTCTACTAAATTCCTTATTCAACACAGTCTGGATATTGGCCAACGCGGATGTTGGATTATCAATGCAGTACTTAATGTACCAAGTTAGTGTGCAGTACTGCAAAGCACTAGCCAACGTTGCTTTCTTCATTTGATCATCCATGATACCCTGAGCTTCCCACACATCCTCCATGATGAACCAAAACTAGTCTGGATCTTCATTTCCTACACCCTTGAATGTAGGTAGCTTTATGAATTTTGTCATGTTGAATAGTGGTGGAGGTGGTGGCAGTGTGGGTGAGGGGGTAAGCAGTGGAGATGAGGATGGAGGCGGCGTAGGTATTCACGGGAACCCCTATCTTATCAACTGAATAATGCTCAACATGTGCTACTCCTTCGCCGTCACTCAGAGGAGGCTCAATCAGTGGGCTATATTCAGTGCCTTTTCTTCCTCCGTCCTTGAAAGTCCTTCCACTTCGCGTAGCCCCAAACATAAAGGTAACAACATAAACCTCTTTTCACACAAGAGCATATTAATCCAAGTATTTAATGATTTCAAATACTTACCTTGCGGCCCCTTGAAGAAGCAACGCTCTACTTCTTTGTAAATAACCGAAGTATCGACCGCGAACTCTGTCACAAACCCTCCTATGATACGGTCGAGCCAATGATCGATAGTGCGTGCGATCTTACCTTCAGATGCTTCCAATTTCCACACAACTCCAGGGTCCAGAAAATCGGACTGTCAAGCCTCCACCTTCCTTGGCCATCTAGCAACTTCGCCATCCACTTGTATAATTCAACTGAGAAGGAACAAAAGAAGATTTCGTCTATCTCTGTGTATAGATATCTGTCCAAACACTGTTCTTTTGTCAATCACAGATTCCTGTTTTCTTGCGCCATGAATTTGTGGATCTTTCTATCCAATCAATCTTCAATCTCCTTCTTAGTTGGATTCCAATGATGCGACATCACACATCTCGTTATGCAGATCCTGGTCTCGACAACAAAACCATTTGTTGGCTTGATGGGCCCTGACCCAAGTTCAGCGTTAAGCAGCCAAGCAAATCCCTACACTATTTGGCCTAACCTTCCTTCGCACAAATCGATAAGCCCTTTATGGCTTATCAAAGTACTTATCTTATTCGTCCTCGAAGCCTCTGCGAAAGTCTCTGGTCATCCTCTGCTAGTCCTAATTAGATAGATTAGGCACTTACATGCCCCTATAATTACTCTTACTTCTGTATATACCTAGATTCACTTAAGTATTAGTTACTTTAACATGCATTTATGGTTATCTTCGCGTAAACATATATCTCTACTTGCGGTCATACAAAACAGAGAAACATATAGATTCACGCATCAGAGTAGCATTAAAACATAAACCCAGTAATCAACATAACATAATCACATGCAATGAACATAACTAAAATACACAGGTAATTTTAGAATACTCCTCTTTATTATTAATTCAATTATCCAATACAAACTCTGACTACCTTGCGCACACAGCTGCAGGGGTCCGCGCACTCAGCTACTGACTTCTACCCTAGGCCTCTGTGCACTCAGCTGCAGAGCCTCTTCCTATACTAAGACTCTTCGCTCCTAGCTCTCACAGAGCTATGCATAAAACATAACAAGACTCAACTGAACTAAAACTCTACTAACTTAGACTCCTCTAAGAACTCCCTTTTATACAATCCCATGGTATGCAGACCATGGGTAGATCTCTAAAGCTGACATGCTTTTACACAAAAGAAGGGTGGAAACCCTTTATTGACTCTTGACATCTTCACGCTCCATGACCACAAAATGCGAGACTTTACATTCATTTACACAAAAATTGTGCCTTTAGCCCCAAATATTGGGCTTTTAACCCCAAAATTAACCCTAGGGGACCCATTCCCAACATAAGATTTGATTTATAATGTTGAGTGAATTTCTGAGTTTGCTGTAAGTTTGATTTTTGTGTCTTTTCCTAATCATCATCAACAACACTAGAGAGTTGTAGAGGGATGTTTGATCCACTCTATAACCTTTGCTGCTAAATGATTGATGCAGGAAAGAGTCATTAGTTTTGTATGATTGACTAGTTAGATTAATCAACACTCACAATATTAAGCCTGCATATATTTTGCGCAACATCTCACAAGCTTACATACCATGGGTTGATGATTTATGTTAATCAAATTATAAGGCTATGATTTGACTCAACATTTTGGTGTTGTTGCCAGGGAGGTGCTAAGGGATAATACTGAAGTGTTGTTTTTGTATTACATGCATTGTTTGGAATTTTCAAGGCTGGGGGAGTTAAAGTGGTAAGACGAAGGGCAAAGCCTACGCACCTGAGGAGGTCAAAAATTTGCCAAAGGCATGTCCTGATTGTTTAGTAAGTAATTTTTTTGAATTTGTTTGCATAGTAGATGATAGGGTCCAACATCTACAAATGTCTTTTGTGGTGGTGCGAGCACCACTTCATTTACTAATACAATGGCAAGGAAAAACAAGTCAGCAAGATATAAGGTAGGAAGAGAAGAAGAGTTTGGACAGGAGGTCTGTGGTCCTGGAAAGAGCCCAAAACATATTTCTACTTCTACAGTAGCAGCTTCTGCAGGAAAATCTTCTGTTGCTGCCCATTTTGAATCTCCTCTCACAAGGAAAACAACACCTTTGCTCAGTGGTCAGCCTGAAAAGGAATTCCTTGGCAATCCTACTCAAGAACCAGAATTTCCAACCATTGATTCCACATAATCTATAGTTTACAAAGGCCCCACTTCCTTTTGGTCCAAAATGGCTCATGAAGAGGGGACTGGTCACATAGATGGATATGATGAGAAGGAAGAAGAATTGGTCACATTGGAATTCCCTATCAGTGAGGTTGGTGGAGGTACTCAGATGAAGAATATTCCTCCCTCAGCCTTGCCTAACTTTTGTGGGGTTCCCAGTGAAGATCCTGATGCCTTTTTGTTCGAGTTCGATGTGTTATGTAGGAGCTCTGACTATTCTTCCAATGCTCAGAGGCTAAAATTATTTCCTACAACATTGAAGGATGCAACTCTTAGGTGGTTTATGGGGTTGGCTTCAAACTCCATTACAACTTGGGAGGAAATGAAAAAGGTATTATTGAAGAAATATCAAGATTATTACAAGACTAGGGACCTGAGAGAAGAAATTTTTGGCATGACTCAGAAGGAGGGGGAGAGTATTGAGGAATTGGTGGAGAAATTTCAATATAATCTATAGAGATCCAAAATGAATCAACTAAGCAAGGATACTAAAATAACAATTTTGCTGTGAGAAAGTAGAACGAAATCTCTAGAGATTTTGAACTTAGTGGGGGGAGGTGACATATCAAAGTTGGGCTATGATGAGATATGTGAGATATGTCGGTGATATTCAAGAGGAAATTCTAAAGTTGGAGGAGGAACAAGAGATACTTCTTCCAGGCTTGTCAAGTAAGTTGTTGGAGCTCTAGTAACCAGAGCTGAAATGGGTAATTTATTTGAAAATTTTAAAACTGATATTCTTAGCACATTATCTTCTCAATTGGATGTTTTGGAGGCTAAGAAGAAACAAGAAAAACACGAGGAAATAGAGAAAGCCTTGACAGTGTTATGTTCAAAATGCAGGAAGAAGCATGCCTTGAGGGAATGTCCTGCAGATAGTATAGAGGTATGCCGAATCTGTGAAGCAGAGCATTCCACTGATTAATGTCCTTCACTTCCTGAAATTAAAGCAGCATATCTAGCAGATCAAGGAGTTGTCAATGCACTTTATGCAATGGCACCTCAAAGACCATGACAACCACGTGCTGCAGGTATGGCTTAGTCGCATTATCAAGTTCCATATACTCAAAATCAGATGTGGAATATTCCAATGCCCTGTCTGCCTTGGCCTTCACAACAACCTTGGCATGGGAACTTTTCTTACCCTAACACTCAGAATTTTCCTTCTCAAAACTTTTATCCACCACAGCCCACACAACAACAAATGATTCAACCTCAACAACAACAACTTCAGTTGCCTACCCCACCAAATCAACCTTGTCCTATGCAAATTCCTGCCCAGCCAGTGTCTAACCCAAGTAATAAAACCATCCAATCCGCTCACAACATTGGATTGGTCACTTACCCCACTTTTCCTACCTACTGTATTGCACCATAGTCATTGCAAGAAATTTCTATTCCTGCATCGCTGCAGGAAATCTAGCTTGGGTCTGGAAAAGTGGTGACTCAGCCCAGAAGATTTGAAGAGATTGTAGAGGAAGATATTCTAGAAATCCCTGAAGTTGAAACCACACCTGAACCAACATAAAAACCTACTTCAAGGCCACAAGAACCTTCCTTATCCCATACGATCCAACCTCCTTTTCAAGAGTGGTTGGAAATGAAACTAAAATAGCTTGAGTTTGATCTTGTGTCTGAACTGAGAAATGTATGCATTAAGATCTTGTTGCTGGAAGAAATTAAAGATATCATGATCTATGCAAAAACAGTAAGGGATCTATGTACCAAGAGACCAGGAAGACAAAATAGAGAACTCTCTACAATTCAAGTACGTGGAAAGCTTGCAAGTTTAATGTCTACATTATTTGTTACTGAAAAATATGCAAACCCTAGAATCCCTATGGTTACCACCTTTATTAATGGACAACCTCTAAAAAACATTGTAATTGATTTGGGTGCAGCCATTAATGTGATGACTATGGAGACCTTATCTAGAATAGGAATCTTTGACTTATTGCCTACTCCTACCATGTTAGAGCTAGCCGATAGGTCTAAGGTAAAGCCAGAGGGTGTATTAGAAGACATTGTCATCTCATTAGATTCTTGGAAGTACCCTGTGGATTTTTACGTTCTTCAACTCAAAACTAACTTAGGAGGGCATCCTTTGATCTTGGGGAGACTGTGGTTAGCTAAGGCAGATGCTTATATAGGGTGTACGTCCAGAAACATGACCATCACTCATGGGGTTGAAACAAAGCACATTAATTTGTATCCCCCTGCTCAACCTCTCTTAAGGTTAGAAAATACATATTGGTTTGAAGAAGAAGAGCATGATTCAGAATGTACCCGACTAGTTTTGACAATCACCCAAGCCATGAGCCTTAAAGAACATTCAGAAGAAATTTTGATAAATTATTGTATTTATAATCCTGATTTTTTGCAGCAAGAAGAAGGGAAATCTAGTCATAATTTAGATTTCATTACTAATCTATAGGATTTTCATGAGCATAGTACAACAGTCAAGCTACATTCAGCCTTATTATTTGCATTTCCTGCATATTCCATGACTGAATGGGGGAGTAAGGTAGTTGAATTTTTTCCTGAAAAACCTTTGAATATTAATTTTTCCTTAATCCCTGAATAGGAAAAACAGTTAATTCAAGCATTGAAAAAAAATTTAGACACTTTTTCTTGGGAATAGCAAGATATGAGAGGCATTCACACAGGCACATGCATTCATCATATTTATATAGAAGAGAAATCCAGGCCTGTGATACAGCCACAAAGGAGGATGAACCCTGCATTAAGGGAAATTGTGAAAGATGAATTGCATAAATTGTTAAATGTAGGGTTCATCTATCCTATCTTGGATAGGCAGTGGGTATCTCTGTTGGTTATTGTCCCCAAGAAGAATGGTAAATGGCGAGTGTGTGTGGATTACAGGGAACTAAACAAGGCTACCTTGAAATATCACTTTCCCTTGCCTTTTATAGACCAAGTGCTGTACACTTTAGCAGGAAAAAAATATTTTTCCTTCCTAGATGGATTCAGTGGGTAAAATCAGATTAGGATATCTCCAGAAGACCAGGAAAAAACTACAATCACATGTCCCTAGGGCACCTATGCATATAGGGTATTACCATTTTGTCCATGCAACGCACTAGCCATATTCCAGCGGGTGGTCCTTGGTATTTCCCCTGATCTTTTTCATGACTCCATAGAGGTTTATATGGATGAATTTACAGCCATGGGTGATACTTTTGAAGAAGCTTTACATAATCTTGAGAAAGTTTTGCATAGATGTAGAGAAACTAATCTCTCATTAAATAATGATTTTTTTTTTATGATTATGAATGAAGGTATTGTTTTGGGTCATCATGTTTTTGCTGCAGGAATTAAAGTTGATCCGGCAAAGATTGAAGTCATTGCAAAGCTGCCCCCACCAACCAATGAGAAGGGAGTCCAAAGTTTCCTTGGACATGCAGGCTACTATAGAAGGTTTGTTGAAAATTTTACAAAGGTAGCCTCTCCATTATTTAAATTATTAACTAAAGAAGCTGAATTTCATTGGGATGATGAGTGTCAAGCTACATTTGATACACTCAAGGAAAAACTTTCTTCAACACCGGTCTTGAGAAGCCCAGATTGGAAATTGCCTTTTAATATTTCCACTGATGCCTCTTATTCAACCATAGGAGGAGTATTGGGACAAAAGGAGGATCTTGTAGCCCATACTATTTATTATGTTAGTAAAAATTTAACTCCTACATAACTGAATTACATGGTAATTGAAAAATAATTCCTTGCTGTGATTTATGCTATTAATAAGTTTAGACATTACATCACGGGCTATGAAGTTTTTGTACACACCGATCACTCTGCCATTTGATATCTCATGAATAAATTAGTTATTAATGGCAGGATTACTAGGTGGCTTTTGTTGCTGCAGGAATTTGACATCATAGTATTGGATAGGGTAGGAAAGGAAAATCAGGTAGCTGATTTCTTATCTAGACTCAACCATGCAGGTGAGGATGTTCCCCTTAATGATAGCTTTCCTGAGAAAAAATTGTTTGCTATTTTTGTTAGAACACCTTGGTTTGCAAACATGCCAATTACCTTGCTATAGGAAAGTTGCCTCCTTACTTTTCATCTAATCAGGAAAAGAGAATTATTAGGAAAAGTGTTGATTATTCTTGGATTAGGGGAGATCTTTTTTTCAATGGACCTGATTTGATTATCCGCAGGTGTGTCAGGGAAGATGAGATCTATGAAATTTTGAGAGCTTGTCACGATGAACCATGTGGAGGACACATTGTAGACAAACATATAGCTTACAAGATCCTTCGCTCAGGTTACTATTGGCCAAGTCTTTTTAAAGATGCAAGAGAATATGTTCGAAAGTGTGACATTTTCCAGAGAATGGGGCAACCTGTACAATTAGATGAGATGCCTTTGCATCCACAGGTTCTTATAAAACCTTTTGAGAGGTGGGCTATTGATTTTGTAGGCCCCATCAACCCTATGTCCAAAGGTAAGAAGTATATTTTAGTTTGTACTGATTATGTTACGAAGTGGGTGGAGGCAAGAGCACTACCTAGAGTGACAGAGAAAGCAGTGGTAGTTTTTTTTTTGATAATTTTGTAAGATTTGGGGTACCTAAGGAAATAGTCACTAATCAAGGTACCAAGTTTGTGTCAAATATTGTGCATGAAATTGTGCAGAAATATCAGATTACTCATCAGAAGTCCACCCCTTATCATCCACAAGCCAATGGGCAGGTGGAATCAACAAATAAGGTGTTGGAGATAATCCTTACCAAGACAGTGCAATTACATAAGAAGGATTGGTCTGACTGAATTCTTGAAGCATTGTGGATCTAAATGATCACATGGAGAAATACCATTGGATTTTCTTCGTATGAATTGGTGTATGGAAAGAAAGTTTTATTTCCCATTGAATTTCAAATCAGAACTTTTAAAATGGCAGCAGATTTGGGTATAGACCTTGACGAGGCTCAACACCAAAGAATCCTGCAGCTCAATGAGTTGGATGAGATTAGGTAAGATTCTTTTCAGAATACTAACTTGATTAAGCAACAATGGGCTAAATGGTACGACAAATACATTAAAAAGAAGCAGTTCAAATAGGGAGACTGAGCATTATTGTATGATTCAAAATTTGAGAACTTTAAAGGAAAGTTTAACACACATTGGCTGAGCCCCTATGAAATTGAGAAAGTTTTTGATAATGGATTTGTTCGAGTTAAAACCATTGATGATGGGAATGTTACCTTCTTGGTGAATGGGCACAAACTCAAGTTATATAAAAAACCCCAATCCAAGGAGGAATTTGTGGAAGAAATTGTGAAGAAAAGAGAGCTGGAGATGGTGAGAGAAGGGGTCATTCCTTCCACTATCTCTTCATGATTTCCTACTGACACAACGAGCTCACTCTGTTCCTCCTCGTGCTTGGTAAAACATGAGAGGAATGTTTATTGGGTATAGGTTTATTCCTTTTTCCAGGCCCAATGGACTAGTTACAAAAAGGATCCCCCTCAGAGTCTTATTTTCGAAGTGTTTCAGACTCTCTAAAATTGAAATTTGGCGAGCATGCACCGCCATCGGCTCGTTAAAATTATAGGTTAGTAGGCCCTTTAGGATCCTCTCAATAAATTTTGTTTTCAGTTAATCCTGGATTGCTCGTGTTGGAATAATGTGGGATTTCTTAAGGTCCTCCTTCCAACAATATTGGCCCATCGACATCAGTAAGTTATCTGGGTGCAAGATCAGAGTCTTATGATGCCTTGAAGCTTGTATGCCCTAATGATAGGCTATCTTTCCAGCAGAAATGGAGAATCACTATGGCTCCTTGACTGCTGGATCCTATAGGGAGGTTTGACAACATCTCATTAATTCACACTTGACAGGATGCATCAGGGTACCTTGGTCCTCACTCTCATTAAAGGTGATGTGCCTCACATTGGTTAATAATTGACCTCAATGGCTAGTAATCCAACGAGCTCATTGTACATTAGATGTCAACACCTTTATTCATGTGCAATGAATTGTACACAAATGAGGGAGAAGTGTTGATTGTTGGTTCGATTTCCTTTAGAAGTTCTACAAGTCATGGTTTGATTCACTGCAAAAGCTCCGTAAGTCATGGTTTGATTTCCTGCAGATGTTCTGCAAGACATGGTTCGATTTCCTATAGAGGCTTAGCAATCACGGTTCCATTTCCTGTAAAAGGCTCAACAACCACGTTTCCATTTCCTACAATGACACCCTGATTTTTTGAAAAACAAAAATCATAGATAGAGCATTAACTTAAATTATTTAAAGTACCGACATAGTTTAATTACTAGCCGAGGTCATGAATTATGAGGTCATATATCTGATTTAGCTATTAAGTGGGTTATCATCTCAAGGACATGCACACGCCATCCAAAGGACTAGACTGTTGGAAGGTAAGAATGGTAAAGTACAATCAACGATAGGACACGTAAGGTAAAGGGTAATTAACACTTTAATTTTTAACATTTGTATGATTTTTTTTACTATGGTCACCTTGCGGAAAAACGCGGTTGCAACCCGGTGCATTATAACTCTAGCTCTACGCGGGATTGCCATGATTTTGACACGACCAATAGACGTACTCCCCATATCTTTTTGTAGGTCGGATAATGATGTTAATCATGATCACGACCTTTCTCTTGAAAATCTCATGCTTTTTGATAACTTTCTATAACAAGCCCTCCCTTATCGCATGAATCCATTGCAAAAGCTTAACCTGATATTTTCAAAGAAGTGCATGAGTCCTGTCTTCCAGTTTTTCACCATGTCAAAATTGCATGCCTTCATCCGCTTCGAGCCGCAAGGGCCTAAGTTGCTGGAAGCCGACCCTCACAACAAGACGAGATTGGAAAAAGCAGGGTGGCTACCATTTTTCCAACGATTTAGTGGCCACAATTCAGAAGTAACAAAATATTTCACCCTGAATCTGAATGGCGATAAGGCTCAAGTTGGGGATGTCCAATTCAGGTTGACTGAGGGTTTGTTAGTGCGGGCATGTGGATTTCCATAGCTGGGAGAATGTTGGTTTAAAAACCAGTGTTTCAACAAGGGATTGTGCACATCATCCCTCCGTAAAGAGCATTCAGACCCCGACTGGAGTAAGGGAATTTCACAAGATTTCTTGAAAAGTAAGTACTGAAACTTATTGTTTTTCCTGTAGAAATATATAACGCATGAAGGTCGCTTTGGGCTTGCATTCTTGTTTCACATTCGGCTCCTTGCCCATTTTCATGAGAAGCCGTTAAATTTGCCGTATTACTTGAGAATGTCTCTGATGAAGATGTCGATGGCCGCCAAGGAGAGGGGGGCCAATTTAGAGGAAAGTCTCTATCACCATGGGCTGGTGAAGATCATCCTGGTGGAGGTTTTGAAAGACAAGAAGATGACATGGGAAGAGTTCTTGGCTGAAAATTACTTTGCAGAAAATGAGGATTATGATTCCTCAGATTCCATGGAGGAAGCACTAGCAGAAACACTGAAGAAAAAGTCGTGGCATGTGTGATACAAATAAAGGAAAAAGAAGAAGAGAAAAACTCTGACCCTTCAGAGTCTACATAGGAAAAACTAGTAGAAAAAACGAAGAAGAAGTCACGAACTCATGGACCAATGGTAAAGAAAGAAGGAAGGGATGACCTTGATTCTTCGAAGCCCACCGAGAAGAAGCTAGTAGAAAAATCAAAGAAGAAGAAGCCTCAGACCCTTGGGCTACAGACGAAGGAAGAAGAAAGGGATGAAGAAGTGGTGGTGACAGGGGAGACTGTGGGAAAACAACCTAAGTCAAAGAATGTCACTTCCACCTCTGCAAAAAGATTTACCAGAAGCCAAGATGTTTAGCTGACTATAAAGGATAGTGCGGATGCATAAGTGTTGCTCGGACAAGAAGAAGGAGAAACATCACGGCCCACCCAAAGGTAAAGAAAAGATAGAGTTAGCTCAGTTCATCGGTGAAGAAGCAATGTCCTTCCAGGACTCTCTGCTGCATGGAAGTGGGAATGACACAACAGGAGAACAACAAGAAGAAGAGCGTCCCATCAATCCCTTCAAGGAGATCAGGAAGGGGAAGTAACCCCCTAGAAGAGACGGTATTTGCAGAAAGTGCAAGAAATCATCACCAAGCTGACCATTCTAGAAAGAGCCTTGAGAAAGGAAAACGAGACCTTGAAAGAGAACAACCTGTTTATACAAAAAGAACATGAGGAGTGGGTTTAGAAAGCGGCCCAAATTATGAAAAAGAAGTAGGCTAGGATCGATCATCTGAAAAAGAAGAATGAATTAATCAAGGCTCAAATTCTTGCAGAATCTAGTGGTAACCAACTAGACCAGTTGGCAGAAGTAGTAGATTAGTTGGCTGTAGTAGCTGCAACTCAGGATAAGGAATGATTTCCTTTTTCTTTTTCTTTTTGGTGAATATGCAACTTTTTTGCTTGCATAAGGGGCATGCAAGAAGCTAGGTGTGGGGGAGATGTTGGGGCTTGGCTCTGCCCAATTTTGACACCCTTTTCCAGACTTTATCTCTCCCATTTTGAACTATCTTTAACCCTTATTATGCCTATTTTAGTTTTAATACTTAGGTTTTTGCCAAAAGGGTATCGTATGTTGAAGGTATGCAAATTAACATGAAAAAGTGTCTTTTACCTTAACCTTAAGTATTCCTTATGGATAGTTGTTCTTTATTTAATTATCATACCAACTAATCTAGATTCCTTGTGCAGATTTTTTTTTGATTCGATAATAGGCCCACATTTCCTACAGACAGCTACGCGATCCTATTTCCTACACTCCGAAATTCCTACAGCCGCGGATTTCCTATAACCACACAAATTTCCTATGGAAACATTGGCATTTAACTATGTTCCACGAATTTTTAAGTCAAAAGGGAACATGGGTTTTGTGGGGAATCTATCACATATGGATGCTATCCTATTGGCCGTTTCAGATATGCCAACGATACTGCCCTGATTCATAAACCTTCTCTCGTTGGCCATTTGGAGGAAAGCTACAACCATGTAACGAATTTAATCTAATCCATGATTTCAGTCATGGATTAGACCCAATATGGCTAAATTTGATATTTTGCAACATGACTGTTAACCGATGGCTTAGATTAGTAGTCTTCCTTACTTTGAGCCATATATGGGCTTTTTTAATTATATAAATTTTGTTCTAGTTTATATGATAAGGGGTTGTTGGGATGGTTTTAGATGAGACTGTATATCAGATTGTACTTGACTATATATTTTCAAATTAATACAATATTATATGTTTTGTCTATGTCATTGAGCAAGCTCTTCTAATTTGAAGGGGTTGCGTGTAAGGGAGGGACCCCTTTGCTCACAACTCTCGTAGTTTAGTGTTTATGCATTTTATTTCTGTTATGTAATAATAATATGTTCTTACAACTAATGTACTCTTTCTCATAGATATCAACAACAAATGATTGAATGAACTAGTTTCATGTTAATGTGTGGAATTCATTTAATTAAGATTTGATTTATAATGTTGAGTGAATTTCTGAGCTTGCTGTAAGTTTGATTTTTGTATCTTTTCCTAATCATCATCAACAATGCTATAATGCTGTAGAGGGATTTTTGATCCACTCTATAGCCTTTGTTGCTAAATGATTGATGTAGAAAAGAGTCATTAGTTTTGTATGATTGACTAGTTAGATTAATTAGCACTCACAATATTAAGCTTGCATATATTTTGCGCAACATCTCACAAGCTTACCTGCCCTGGGTTGATGATTTATATTAATAAAATTATAAGGCTATATTCTGACTCAACAAGAGGACAAATTTACTTCTCAAGGAGAATGAACTCCTAGAACATGTCAAAGGGAACATCACTATCCTTGCTAGGGAACAAACCCAAGCATTAGCCAAGTACAATAAGGATGAGACAAGAGCTCAAAGGATTCTAATAGAATCAATCAAAGACTTCTCCAAATTTGAAACATCAAAAGAAATTTATGATAAGCTAGTAGAGCTATTCTCGATATACACGGTCGGATAAGTGATATCTCTAAGAAATGAATTATAAAAGATGAAGATATCAAAGGAAGGAATAGATACCTACTTCATGAAGATCTCTGAGATGAGGGATCAACTTCAAGAGCTTAGGGAAGTCATGTCTGATAGAGAAATGACAACTGTGGTACTCAATGCTCTACCTGAGGATTGGGGAAACTTCACATCAAGCATATATGCCAAGAAGGAAGCAACCACACTCAGTGAAATGTGGTCTCTCTACAAGATGGAGGAAACCAGACCTAATGCAAAGGAAGATGTGGGATCAAAGGAACAAGCATTTTCTACCATGGTCAAGAGAAAGGTTAAATTTGGCAAATTTGGTCCATGAAGAACAAACAACAAAGATATGTCAAAAATACAATGCTATGGATGCCAAGAATATGGACACTACAAAAGGAATTGTCGTAAGCTTAAGAAGGACAATAATAACAAAATAAAGAGGGAACAAGCTCACATGGCTCAAGAGGTGAAAGAAGAATAAAAGAATAAACAAAAGGAAGATCCTTTAGATCTCTACTATGAATAAGTCAAACTCTTTACTTCAAGTCTTCTTTCAAAGTTTTGAGTAGGATAGGAGCATGTAGGAATAAAAATAAAATTGCTTGGCTAGAAACCTCTTCTAGAATCTAGAAGCATGAAGTACATAGAGTTTTGGATACTCATGAAGAAGTAGCATTTATAATGAGAACAAAATGCATGGTTAAAAATATCTTCTAGAATATAGGAGCATGTTAGATATAGTTCAAGATATTCATGTAGAAGGAGCATACCTAGTATAGGACCTCGTCCATGATGAAAGCAAATTGATCATGATTAAGAATCTTAGAAGACCTCCATCATCACAAGGAAAGAAACAATTGCAGGGTAAGGATCTTCAAAATCCTATGATGGGATCTTCAAAAGAAGATTCATAAATAAGAAGCAAATGTCTCATTGGGAAGTCCCATTCATGGGATGCAAGAAAAGGATGATGTGAAGGTAAGCTAAGATGAAGTAAGATGGGCCACACCAAGGACAACCAAATGAAGCTAAAATGATCAAAGGAGAATCAAGATGAGGTATGTATGCATCAAAGTTTCGTCATGTTATTATATTATATTATTGAGTCATGGGAATAGTTCTATGACATGATCAAGTATGAACAAATCTCTTTCACCAATGACATGTTCGAAGGCATGTACTACAATGCAATGAAGTTCAACAAAAGAAAATACTCACATAAGGAGTATAAAATTTCTGACTAAGAAGCATGTGAAGAAGAAATGCTGATTAGTCCTAGAAGCAAACAATGAAGAAGTGCTCCCACAAGGAGTAAAAGGTGGTTGACCAATCGCTCCATGAAGAAGCAAATGAAGAAAGAGATCAAACATGTGAAGAACACCATGATCACAAAGAATCACTATCTGACAAGATATATTGAAGGCGTCTCCCGAAAGAAGGCATGACAACTCTGACAAAGGAAGAAAAAGATCAAAGGACTCTTGACACATATGAAGGCCTTGGAGATATGAAAGATGTAGATAACTGATTCTGCTCTACGAAGATGTCATGATGAAAAATCCATCCAACAAAAGCACCATTTAATGTTGAAGTAATATCAGGATGAAGTCATGAAGGGCTACTACAAAGCATGGGAACAAGAAAGTACAAAGTAACATCCATGTGAAGAGTAGTTCGAAGCATAGACAAGATGACAAAGAATGACCAGATGATAAGAGAACCTGATATATGACAAGAAGGCCATTTTCCATGAAGGAAGCAATGACATGACTAACCAAGAAGGAAAGTGATCGATTGATGGTGCCCTACCAAAAAGGAAATTCGAACAAAGACTTCATGAAAACAAAGGAAAGAATAAGATCAAGCAGCTGAAGGACCCACGAAGAAGAAGTTGCTGATGAATGGACATGTCCCTGGCTAAGAGGGAGTTATAACAAGTTCCCAATTACAAGGGAACTTGAACAAGTACCTTGTCAGAGGATACTTGGGCATGTCTTCCTGCATTGAGAGGAAGTGATAGACACAACATTATTGTCTTCGCTTGGGAAGAAATAATGGGAGGATTGGGTAATCATCTGGCATCTAATACTCTTTAAGGATGTGTAGGGCATCCAAGACAAGAGTAGGCAAGAGGACCGATATTCTTTGAGGGCTTTCCACCCAAGGTAAGAATAATCCTAGATGGTCATACTGAGTGAACACTTGGGTGGGTATGTACCTTGAGAGACAATGACTATGGGGTCTATATGTTATTGGTCTCGCCAACATTGTGCTCCAATCTATTGAGAGGTAGAGTTGTCAGTCAAGGCCTTGTTGTGGATACAATCTTGGTTACTATGATGCTATAGAAAATGGATTGCCAATCTAGTTTCACTTATGTGAATTATTCAGGATTGATAATAGCCAAACACCTTGTAATATTGTATGAATACCTCCCTTGTTAAGAGGGAGTGTTGAAGAAAATGTAAGTAATTTTGGTCTTCATAATTGTACTTTTGATATTTATATTTATTCAAGAAAAGAAATATTATTTTTATAATATATGTCAATGAGTTTCTTGCTCATTGAAGTAGGTCTAGCACATGTCAGAGTGCTATAGGTGAGTCAAAGAGTCAAAAGAATTATGTTGAAGACCTTAAGGGTTTGTTACATTATGTATATTTATGCATAAGAGTCAAAGAAGACACCTCCAAGCAAATTCAAGTCTCCTCCTAGCAAAGACACCATCAAAAGAAGCAATGGCACCACTAAAATCACCCATTGAAGTAAAGGAAGTCAAGTCGGCCTAAAGGAGGGATAATCCTCTATATATAGAGGTTGTCCACTCCCTCTCAACGTCAATGAAGCATTTGTAAAATCAACGAAGATAGAAGCCGAGAAGAAGTGAAGGGAAACAAGTCTAAAGGGTCTCCAAAGTGCAATGAATAAAGGAGGAAGAAAAGAGAAAGCATAGGGTTGTTTCTAGGGCTAGAAACAGTCACATGTGCAAAGAAAAAGATGGTAAATTTGTGGGTACAACAACAACTAGAGAACGATCCAAGGATCATCATTGTTTGGGTTAGAAATTAGGCCTATAAGGCTTCTCAAGTCAACCAAAGAAGTCTCTCTCTCTATCGAAGGTAAAAGGACCCTAATTCTCTTCGGTACCTCTCACACGTACAAGAATTAGGGCTGCATGGCTATTACTATAAGCCTACCGCTATACATCAAGAAGGGACTCAGTTGATCAAGTGAAGGAAGGAGTATCCTTGGTGAAGGATATCACTAAGTACAAAAGATATCTCTTCTAGAAGGTCTACTAACAGTGGAAGGAAGAACGAAGTGTCGGAAGAAGGAGGAAGTGCAGAAAGGAGGTGGACAAAGTGTTAGGGAAACATAGTGCAGAGAAAAGGAAGGAATTGAATGGTGCTTGGAGGATCTTCTAGTGAAGGGTCTAGGGTTTGGCATTGATCAAGAAAGAAGCTTCAATAAGAGAAAATTTACCGAAGGGTTTTCCTCTCAAGTGAATAGAGGTTTTGGCCTTGACAGAGAGCCAAGATCTTGTGTTCTTGTTTTATTTTTTGATAGTAGTTTGATGAAGCACACACACATGCATTAATAAGAGAAGAAAAATATTAAGCTAATAAAGACAAATTGTAAAAATACTTCACAAATTTTTATCTAGTCCTGAAGAATCACTCTACAACTAATTTCCCTATATTCTTCAATAGATTCGTCAAATGCCTCCTAGCTTGTACTTGACCTAACCCATTTGTGGTTGCCATGTTAGATCTAACAAAGAATTGCTTTATCAACTCCCACAACTTAGTGCATTTCTTTCTGCCTTTGTTGAATCTTTCATCAAGTCCTAGGGTGGCTTATTTACAAGAGGTAACTAGGGCTCGATGCTTTAATAATCCCTTTTATCACATCCTAGGAATATTGGTTGGGTTACTACAAATGTTGACTAAAACTCCTTGATTTTATATATGTCCTCTCTAATCTTGTCTTTCCTAGCCTTCTAGTTTTTTGACCAATCCCTCAATTATGCTACTTCTTCACAGTGGAGTTGCAAGGCCTTCATTTTGTCAAAAAAAGCTTTCTAAGCCCTTCTCAGGTTTTCCACTTCCTTAGAGATTGCATATTTGAATTGTTCCACACATCCTTATTCTGCTAATTGCAGATCTAATTTTTCCTTTAACGCAAATAGTTCTGACCAATGGAGGTTAATTGCATCCAATAATTTATTTTTGTTCACCTCCCTCATAGCCTTTACTTGTTGAGTAATCTCTTGCTTCACAATGTTGACTTCCCATGTTTGTAGGTCTTGAAGCTACTACACTTTTGCCCCATGTTAAATCCTTAAGGTGGATAATTTTTTGTTGACCTTCTCCATATATGCGCTTTCCATCTTCTTTGAGTGGATTTTATAGGGAAAAAACTAGAGTTTTCTATTGGTCCAAATCTCCTACAAGATCCTCAACCAAAGATGTGTTTTATTCCACAAAAGCACATAAGGACGATGTAGTTTAAATTACCCTTTTCTTGCGGTCTTAGTAAGGAAATTTCAACACCTTTACTTCACTCACTAATTCAACATTAGGAGGGGCATTCATCTTCTTTATTTTATTAGACCTTCATATGATGTATCATTGTTGTTTATTGTAACAATATTTATGCAAAGACATCATGGCCTCCCTGATATCATTCATCCTCGCCGCTCTATACTTATGAGGAAATGTCATCTCATGCTAGTAGGTAATGGTGTGTTAGGAGTGTTGGGGGTTAGATTGTTGTGTTCCCACTCCGACAAACAAGAATCTTTGTCTTCCTCACTACTTTGGCCTATTGCAATTATATCTACTTCTCTTGGAAATGAGCTTCTTCCCACTCCAATTTATTTATTTCCTCTTATGCCACCTTCTTCTATTATTCCTTCTTGTGATTCTACTATTTAGTGACCTGTTCTATTTCTTTTTGTATTCCCCTTTCCTTTGTTTCTCCTCCATGGTCACTTTCACTTGAGTCATATCTTCCTTCTTGTTTTTTTCTTTGGCTTCTACCTCATGAGCTTTACAAAGTTCCTCAATCTCATGTTCTATTTTTTCTTGCTCCCTTTTGACCCACTCTTTCTCTTGTATCTTGCACTCTCCTACCACCCTCCTATCTTCTTTGACTTTCTTCCTTTATTTCTCACAAGTGGCATGTTTCTTCAATGTTTTTTGTCCAGTGGGTGTGGTTTTAATGATTTCCAGTATTACTTTACAAGATTGAGCACCTCGATAGACCTCCTCATCCTAAAATTGCTAGTGATCATATAGATAGTTGAACCTCACCATTTTGTAGTGGAGCTCCACAACTTTGTGAGGTTTGTGCCTTTTAAATCTACGAACATTGAGGTCTTGCTCCAAGATGTGCTTGGTATCCAAATTAGCATGTGTGATATTCTATAACATGTAGATTTTCAATTTAAAGGGGAGTGACAGGAATGCTCACTTGTTACCACCAACCACCAACCAAAGATGAGGTGACACTAGCTTCAACCATATAGTAGGATACACCTCTTATGGCCAACCTATCAACCATGAACTTGAGTAATAGGTGGAGGCCTTTATTCACCCTGAAGATGCAAAATAAAGTATGGTCCTTTCCGAAGTATTGGTTGCCAATGAGAATAATTGCATCCATAACTTCCTAAGAGAGCCTTGGGGTTGGTCTATTGTATATCATTTGATATAGTGGAAACATGACATGGTTGTATATTTCCATGAAATAGGGAATGTATTTGGAGGCCCATAAATCCTTGCAATATACATGTACTAGAGGTATGTAATTGTTCTAATTCTAACCCATGAGAAAGAATGGGTTCTAGGCACAAATGATGTTCATTAGGTAGGTCGACATGTAGAACCCTTCATTTCTTCCAAGTAGTGTTTCTTGGTACCTCTAGATAGCCATGGAGATTTTCCAAAAAATCCTCCATGTGCATCCAATCTTGCATGGTCTTCATTAGTTAGGGTGCCTTTGTTGAATAACCATTTAATAATTCCCTATTTTGCAGTACCTCTAGGTCCTTGAGCTTGTACATCTTAGATATTTCCTGGGGTAAAATATAACACACAACGAAATCACTTTCATTCATAACAATTTGTTTGTAAGTAAATTCAACAAGTTTAATAATCCATTTCATTGTATCGTAATATGGAAGAATGGTTTGCCTGGTGGCCATGATATGAATTTGAGATTTCCAAAGCTTCTCGAACACATCATTGTCCAATTCTTCATTTGAAGTGCCCTCATCGTTTATATCTCCTTTTGGTTCTACTATTTTTACATGACCTTTCTTCTTGGGGAACTCTTCAAACTTGAATATTCTATAAATACCAAATTAGTTGGGAAAATTTGAAATTCTTGTGACTAAAGAGGTATCATAGAAGAATATTGAATTGGTTCTTGATTTCCTCGAGTATCTATCCTTTAGATGTTATGAACCATGTGCCTTAAAAATGATAAAAAACCAATAATTATAATCATCTTCGATGGTGAAACCTCCTTTTATAATGAATACAATGTGCAAGACAATATTTGATGATTCTAATACTAGGTTTACTTAGATTATATATAGGAGACAAAGGGTATAATTACAATAAAATGTGACAATGAGGAGTTCTAGCCTACATAACAATATAACAATTGAAATGTAATCACTCAATATCTAGGGCTTAATAAGGGGTTTTAAGGTTAACATGGGGCTTATATAGGGCTTAACATGCTCCTCCCCTTCAAAGAAGTGTTATCCTCAACAACTTATCTTCCCATGTCGCTTCTTCTACTGGTAGCTTCTTCCATGTGATGAGGTACTCAATAACTGCTCGGTTTCAAAATTTCTTAGTCCTTGTTTCCAAGATTGTTTATGGTTCTAGTATTAATTTCCCTTCTTCATTAATGTCTAGTAGAATACTTTGGACTAAGATCATGTCACCAATTACCTTCTTTAAGGAAGAAACATGGAAGACTGGATGTACATATGAAGATGCAGACAACTCCAATCTGTAAGCTTTACTTCCAATCCTCTGCATTATCTTATAAGGGTCATAACACCTCCATGCTAATTTATTCTCTTGTTTTTTTTTTTTTCTTGAGGAACATTTGTTTATATGGTTTTAGTCTCACAAATACCTAATCCCCTAGTTCAAATTCCCTTTCACTGCAATGTTCATCTGCTTTTTGTTTCATCCTATTTTGTGTCATATCCAAGTTGTCCTTCAATAATTTGAGAAACTCTTGTTGGTGTCATATATGGTCCTCTATTGCTTAAGCATTTAATGTCTCTTTCAAGGGTGATGTGATGGATGCATGATGATATCTATAAATTTCCATAAATGGTGACATTTTTTATGAGTTATGGAAGGATTTTTGTACCACCATTTTGTCAAGGGCAACCATTTAACCCATTCTTCTGTTTATAAGATGTAAAGCAATGTAGATCTCTTTGTTGGGATCCAAGTGTGAATTGGAATTAGAATATGAAATGTAAAATGCACATGAAATGATATGAAATTTAAATGCCATGGAATGTAAAATGACATAATATGTGAATTTGTGGAAGATATTTATGTTGGCATATTCCCTTCCCTTTTAAATATATTATCTATATATATATATATATATAATAAATATATTATATAATAAATATTATATATAATATATATATATATCTATATAATTATAAACACATATGTATATAAACTATGTAATCATACAGTAATATATATATATCATATAATTAACACATATATATATACCACAATGTATACCACAATATCTATATACACATATTATATATACACTATATATATATATATAATATATATATATAATATATATATACACACAAACATATATATATATACATTATACATAACCACACACACAGACGTAATATATACATATATGTATATACATACATATGTATATATATACATATGTGTGTGTATATATATATATTATTGGGTTTAGGGTTGGGTGGTGTGCATGATGGTTGTCTCTCTAGAGGATTTTTGCATAAGAAGGTTTTGGTGTAAGAGTAGAGCATTGGAGGTAGCACAACCTCACTGTCGCCATGGAAGGGAGGGCCTGCATGTATGTAATTTTGTTTGTGTTAATGTAAAAGGAATTTGAATTCCAATATTTTTAGTAGTTTATTTTTAATTGCAACAATTGTGAAATGTAATTTGTTGCATAGTTTGGTGTTTTATTTACATAGTTACCTATAATTGTCTTGATTTTGTTGTTCTTTTTCTTTTGTTAGCCCTCCTGGCTAGAGGGGAAAAATTGTCCAACAATTTGCACCAGCTGGAAAATTATTGGCACGCCTCTTTAGTCGGGTGGCAACAACAATGGATAGAAGCCTAGGTGGACAAATTTGTGGTCGGACGGAGGTTATGGGCATGGCCAACCTATAGCTTTGGGAAGAGCACAAAATCTTTAACTTCTTGGCGAGATATTTTTTTGGGTTCCAGAGATAGAGGCCATTAAGATTGTCGGTGTGGACATACAACCATCCCGTTGTTTTCTTAAGAGGGTTTGCCAACAATTTACACCAACCGACACTAAGAATCTACAAATTTTGTGTTTTATTCAATGAATTGAAGACTCCAAAGCATGATTTATACAACCATTTCTTCTTTATACAATTTTTATTAGAACACCAAACTTTCATGTCTAGTGCTCCTAGTTTCTACCTTACACTCATATTGCTCTTCTTGTTTGAGATATGGCACTTAAAGGTTCCAACCTTGGGTATAAGAAGAGATATCGAGTTTGGAAAGCATGAGTCGATGCAAGAGAACTTAGACCGTGGATCATAATGAGAGCCACCAAGTGATGAAGGATGTTTACACCATAATGTCATGAGGTCCAAAGTTCAAATAACGTTGGATTTTTAGGGAAATGTGTGTGTGTAGGGTTGTCGGGTAGAGAAAAAGACTTGCGGTGGAACGTGATAACTGTTGTGGAATAGGAAACTACATAGAGTCAATAATGATTACACACGGAATAACTCGACGTGCGAGCTCAACTTTGTGCAGGGTAAAAGATCACAGACCAATCAAATTTGTTTTTGTGTTTAACTCATTGAGTGGACTTAAGGGACATTTTCCTATTTATTTTGTTGCTGTTGGGTGTTGGTTGTAGTGTAATGTGACCCTAGATCACTACTCCATCAATGCCATGGGTATGGTGGTGATCTCCGAGTGTAATACGCTGCAAATGGTTGTCAAGTTAGTTGTCCAAGAAAAGAACAATTTATAATAGATGGAGCTCCATCACAATCTGAAAGGAATTCGTGTGCCAAACCCAAAGAAATTTGTGGCCCAAAGTATTTTCATAAAGGCCCTATTACTTCATGTTCTCAAATTTAGAAGATGCCTCTAGGTTTCCATCTAATCATGTTTTAAAGAAATGGTCCAAGTAAGTTTATGATGGGTATTTGCAATGGAATCTAAGTTTATGATTCAATACTCCAGAAATGGATAAGTTCAGTTAATGAGGTATTGAGAGGATGGGGAGCTGGGGATAAGGGTGTGAGTTGCGATGAAGTTTTTTATTGCTTGATTTATTCCATTGCAATGAAGCATTTAGCATCACCAGTGACTTCAAGCACAAGGGAGCATGCATTAGTGATGTGTTTTTGGCAAAAAATGTCGCTTTTCATGATAAAATACCAATCCCCGTATGTGGTTAGCATGGATAGAGGACATCTAGGGTGTCGTAGTTGTTATGTGACAAAGTTTTAGCCAATTATTGCTATATTTTTCAAGGCTATTACAGATGTTGTCGATGGAGCATAACCAACTGCGCCTTGGAAGAAAGGTGTGGCTACGAGGCTAGGGGAGTGATCAAGAATTACAGATTGTGCCAGGGGAGTTACAGTCCAAAACATGAAGAACCAATAATTTTTAAATTTGGTTACATCAACCAATATTTTGTCTTCATTCCCCAACAAATTGTATAAATTTGATAGAGTTGAAACTTCTCAAGAAATTTAATCTAAAATCAAGAGACACAATTCTACTCTATTGATTTGTGGAATGAAATTCACAATTGAGAACAACATACATAGACATGCAATAAGAAAAACCACAAATGCACAGTGATTTATACGGGAAGCCAACTAGGAAAAACCCCTCAAGCTTGTTTTCATTAATCAATGAATTGAGAAACTATTACAATTGCTAGCTCTAGCTCTGAGCTCAACCTGCAAAAGAATAATTGTTCTCTTGCTTAATGAACAAGATATGGCCAACACTTAGCCAAATATTTTCTCACCAAGGTCCGTATTTCCTTGCACAAATCATGAGTAAATCAACCCATATTCTTTAGGAATTTCCTCCAAAATGATTGTGCAATTACTAAGGATTGATCATTGATTTCATGCAACACTTGTACACTCAACACTAGTTTACAACTGATGTTACACTACCTTGGAATCTCCACCACAACTGAGCAATTCAAATTCCTTGCATGCATGAGATATTTTTGGTTGATTGATCAATTAGCTAGATTATCTCTATGTTAGATTGTTGTCCCACTACAAAACTAATCTCCAACTAGTTCTACTAATTGTTAAAACTAGTTTAACTAAGTACAATTGGAAATAACTGAACTGGCTTGCTATAAATTAACAATTACACACACATAAATGAACTCCAAGCCCTCTAACTTGAATGTATTGAGCTAAATGAGTGTCAAGAGCCATGTCACCTTAGTTAACTGCCTCCAAGTTGTTTATGGATGTGGAAATTTTGAATTTTCTCAATTTGACCAAGGTTAAGCCAAATTGAGCCTTTATTGCTACACTTCTCAACACTCCCTATTAGCAAGAAAGGTATTTTCAACCACCCATTTTCTACACCTGTGGAATGTATGTAGCACTACCTCTCATTGTTGTTGTTGCAGTGCAACAACTATAATTGAGAAGCATTAAAAAAATAGAATCAACTGTGTCTACAACTGTCTACTAGGAAAATTGTGTTGTTGTTGACTCTGCTACCGAGCCTTCTTCTTTGTTGTCAACACTCCTCTACACTCCTCAATATTTGATTGACATTGATCCTCCTCCTACTGAATACTATGGGACCCTGTAGTAAGTAATGATCCATGAGGAGAATGCCTTAATGGACCCTGCCCAAATTTCCACAACTATGGGACTAAGGATCTACATCACTCCACCTCACTGCTGAAGGTATAGCTACAATTTCTCCCTCTGCCCACTTGGCTCAAACTCTCACTCTACTTGAGGTCTCTGGTTGGTACTCCTGATCATCATCTTACTGGTAAGCCCAACTGCCAATTGGATGAGGCTCCACTTTGAGAGGTCTATCCTGCTCCCTCTTATCCACAACATCTCTAATCTATGTCTTGGTCCTTAAGGTTGCACATTCTCCCACCTCAAGTTTATACATGTTCTTGACTCGAACACCTATTTGATTCACCTTCCCATTAGCTATGTGTCTCAGAAAGGCTTTCCATTTACTGAAGATTACATCATAGCCACGATCTTCGAAAATTGGGACACAGATGAGGTTCTTCTTCATGCCTAGTGAAAAAATAACATTTTTGAGGCGAAGAGGGGAGCTTGACTCCCTCTTAAAGTTTATTGTACCAATCTTGGTAGCACTGTACCTTCCTTCATCCTGAAGTTCAATATGCATCTAGAGATCTTTCTCCTCCTAGTCACTGAAAAACTCTCTACACCCTATCATGTGGAACAAGGCACCTAAGTCCAAGTACCACACACTCCCAATCACAATTTTGGCCATGCATGCAATAAGGGTGAAGTATAACTCGAATTGTAAAGCTAATGCTTCACCTGTTACTCCTCGTGAGTTCTTCTTGTTAGACTTTTTCTGTGGACACTTTGTAGCATAGTGCTCGAATTCATGACAATTGAAGCATTTTATTTTGGACAAGTCTTTCTTCTTCCCCCTTGGTTGTATTTAGCCTCACCTTGGGACTTCTTTCCCTTGGCCTTCAATTCTTTTCCAACAAGAGCAAAATCCTCTTCCTCTTATGTTTATGTTATTTGATCTCTAGTATTTCTCCTGATTTCTTCTTGTACCAAATTAGACCAAAATCATTCCCAATTTGGTAATTTATCCCTTCCATTCATAGAGTCCTTGTAGCTATGCCAATATTTTGGAAGGTCTAGAAGAGCTAGTCTCACCAAGTCATCTTCTGTAACATTCACACCAACCCCTCCAAGTTCATCCCAAACTTGTATAAATCTGGAGAGACACTGCGGAATAGTATCATTCTTCTGCATCTTAATGTTTCAAGGTTTTCCTTTCAAGGCCAATTTTCTATGGTCACTGATATTCTTGAATAAATCAGTTTTTGTCTTACACATTGTGAAAGGAGTTTCTTTCCCATGGAGACTCGAGACCACATGGTCTCTCACTCCCTCCAAAATTATTCTCCTCACCTTGGCTACATCTTTCTTCCATTGGGCCAAATTTTGGGCATCAACTGATCCTGGTTTTGAAATGTTTGTCTTGACATAATCCAATAATACATTTTCATCAAACACTACCTCCATCTGATCCTTCCAGGCAATGAAATTTGAGCTACCTTCCAAGGCATACTTTAATCTCAATCCATTGAAGGTCATTCTCCCAATTCTGAGGAAATCTTGCTACAATGAAACTACAAATTCGAACCTCCCGAGGAACAAATTTGAAATTATTATTCTAATGTGAATCCTATTGTGATACTATGTAGAAATTTAATAGCGCTGCAATTGATCAAGAAATTTAATCTAAAATCAAGGGACACAATTCTACTATATTGATCTAGCAATGAAATTCACAATTTAGAACAACATGCATAGACATGCAATAAGAAAAACCATAAATACACAATGATTTATAGGGGAAGCCAACTAGGAAAAACCCCTCAAGCCTATTTGCATTAATCAATGAATTGAGAAACCATTACAATTTCTAATTCCATCTCTGAGCTCAACCTGCAAAAGATTAACTGCTCTCCTACTCAATGAACAAGCTCTGGCCAACACTTAGCCAAATATTTTCTCACTAAGGCCCTCATTTCCTTGCACAAATGTTGAGGAAATTAGCCCCTATTATTTAGGAAAATCATCCAAAATTATTGCACAATTCCCAAGGATTGATCATTGATTGCATGCAACACCTGTACACTCAACGCTAGTTTACAACTAGTGTTACATTGCCTTGGAATCTCCACCACAATTGAGCAATTCAAATTCCTTGCATGCATGAGCTATTTTTGTTTGATTGATCAGTTAACTAGATGATCTCTGAGTTAGACTATTGACCAATGCACAATTAAGCTCCAACTAGTTCTATTAACTGTTAGAACTAGTTTAACTAAGTACAACTAGAAACAATTGAACTCAGTTGCTATAAATTAGCAACCACACATGCATAACTAAACTCCAACCCCTCTAACTCGAATTTATTGAGATAACTGAGTGACAAGAGCCATGTCACCTCAGTTAACTACCTCAAAATTGTCTGTTAATGTGGAAATTTCGAATTTTCTCAATTTGACCAAGGCTAATCCAAATTGAGCCTTTCTTGCTACACTTATCAACACAAATTTGACCAATGTTTTATTTTTAGGCATGTTTTTTTGTTATTTGGCTCACAAAGAGCCCATGCAATGCATAAATTAAACATAGGAGAGAATATATGGACAATCTTCTTTAAGACCCCCACCAGGTGCTACTAGCTAGTTCTGTGCAAACTAATTGGGACATTGTATTTTAACTTTCTCTGAACAATAAAAGGTGAGATAAAAAGTTTCTTAGATTAAGACTCCCACTCAATAGAAACAGAGAAATCTAACAACACTCACAAGTGACAAAATGCCAAAATGCAAAGAATCTGAGAAAATACAATGGACATGGGCAGTGAAAGCAGGGAGAACAACAAAGAGCTAATTGCAGGTTGCATTAAACAGAGTGGAGTAAAGAATAAGAGAGATGGGGTCTTGTGAGCAAGAGGCTGGGACAACCATATAAAGAGGAAGAAGTTCATAATGAGGGAGCGTAGAGTAGGGTAGAGAATAAGGAACAACTTGTAGTTCAACATTTAGAGGTGGATTGGGACCGTGTATCAACAACACAAGCGAGCATGGATGTCTGACTGCACCTGGCTTGGGATGAGCCAATGATTTGTGCCAGGGTCCTGTTGGGATTCAAGCGAGACTTGGGCTAATTAGAAGATTAAATGTAAAATGTATATGAGATGATATGAAATTTAAATGCCATGGAATGTAAATGACATAAGATGTGAATTTGTGGGAGATATTTATGTTGGAATATTCCCTATCCTTAGTGTGGGAGTATATCTTTGGAGACAATGTAGCCTCCCTGCTGCCATGGCAAGGAGGGCCTATATATATGTAAATTTTGTTTGTGTTTATGTAAATGCAATTTAAATTCCAATATTTGCAGTGGTTTATTTTTAATTGTAGCAGTTAAGCAATGTAATTTTTTGCGTAGTTTGGTGTGTTGTTTACATAGTTTCCTACAATTGCCTTGATCCTTGAGTTCTTCTTTTGTTGGCCCTCCAAGCTATAGGGAAATTTTTTGTCCAACACATAGGTTCAGTGGGAGCTACATAATCAACATAAGCAAGCTCATTAATTATATTCAAGAAAAGTTGATTGCTCAAGCAAAGTAGGAAATGAAAGGTCTGCACATCTTATATGATTTACTCTTATTTCATTTAAGTAGTAGAAATGATTAAAGCCTAGAAATAATGAGTACAAGTAAACAATTGTTATAGCTTTGCATGTTCCTTGGGTATTAATTGGTATCTCTATGTCAATTGGTATTCTTTGGTTCAATATGATCAACCTTTTATATGTTGGACGACTCTTTTAAGAGAAGTAGTCATGAAGAGTGGGAAATCCAAGGGAAGAAGAGCTCAAACATTAGAGCTTTTGACTTTGAAGAGATGGATATGATGGTTATTATGCTCAAGGAGTGTGTGAACAGTCACATGAGTAGTAGCAAAGGAACTTGCAATTTGGTTGTTTTTACAAAGATGAATTGGAAAATGAAGAGTAATCAACTATTAACCTTTCAAAAGCAAAAGGGGGGGAATGAATTTATTACAATAGTGGAAAAGTGAGCAAATATTGAGGATGTTATTTGATTTTAGACAAATTTTGAATCATAAGCAACATGTTATATCCTCTCAAGGGAAGTAATACTAGACATCATAAAGCATCAAGAAAAGATGAAAAATCAAGAGAGATAGTATATGTTTAGGGAAAGCATGTACTTACAAAAGTAATAATCAACAACCTATTATATTTCCTTGGGGGGAATGGTCAGATGTGGAGTATCCAAACCCTTTGTCATTGATGTCAAAGGGGGATAATTAGAAAACATTGGAGAATAAAAGGGAGAATGAGCAAACATTAGTAGCATGTTAGGAGGAACATTTCCAAGTAGTGTTTCCATTAATGACCAATAATGTTTGGTATTGTTGCCATCAATGCCAAAGGGGAGGATTGTTGAGAAAAGTTCTGTTAATAGTCAAGGAAGTGGTCAATGATTTCAAGGAGTATCAAGCTCAGGGGGAGCTTGTTGGAGAGTGACATTTTTTAATCATTGATGTCAAACAATCACTAATGTGTGTTCAATGTTTGCAATTGTTTGCAGCGTCTTGTAGTGGCTGCATAGTGCTAATCTAATGGCCTATAATTAAAGGCATTTTGGTTGCAATGGACGGGTGCTCCTATAAAGTGCATGGCTGTATAGTTCTTGGAAAGACCTTTCCAACAATATAAGGAATTTTTAAAAACTCCAAAGGGATAAGGAGTTATGGTAGTTTGATGTTTGGCAAGGTTCTAAGGGCACATGGATGTACATAGGCTAACACAAGGCAAAGACAGGTTTTTTCCCCGTTAACTAACCTAAAATTTGATGGCGTACCATGGAACTTTTGGACGGAAGGTTTTGGCACGAAGAGCCATGGTCACACATCTGATAGAGTTCGCAAATGGGAATATTTTCCATCAAATAATGTGAAAATTCACGTCTCAGCGTGAAGTAAAAGTAAAAAGTCTTATGGGGTTTAAAGATTGGACAACAACCACAATAAACATAATTCAGGAGACAAAAACTTCCCAGTATGGAAATTAATGTAAATATTACGCCCCAACATTATTTAATTAAAAATACCAAACAACATCAGATTGTAATCGAAGGTAGCTTGGCGGTATCAATGGAGAGCCTCGACACGGCGCGCCCTGGCTGCTGCAGGTGAATGGCCTAGGGTTCTCCTGTTGTCCTGCACCCTTTGACTTCTGCCTGGCAGCTCTGCTGCTAGGCTCGCCCCCCTTGACCCCCTGGGCTCCCTCGAGCTTTCTTCTGCTATCTGGGCCTCCTGCTTAGCCCTTGCTTTGGGGCTCCCCTCCGGCAGCCTCCTCCCTTTCAGTTCTCCCTGCGACCTGGCTCTCTAATGGCTGGGTCGGATCCCCCGCCTCTAGATCTTGAAGACTATGAGAAGCAGTTTGCATCCCTCATCCCTGAGAATGTAGCAGCAAGAATCCGACCATCTGCATCTAAGTTCATCAAGAAACTAGACGAAATACCTGGAGTTTCCCTCCCACCTTCCCTCCCGAGGAAGGCTGCAATCTCCTTAGCTGAAAGAGGTCTGGTTGGCCAGTTCACGGGACTCTGGCCCTCACCCAGATTAGTACAAAAATGGGTGGAACGCAACTAGAACTTGATCGTGCAAGGAAAAATAGCAATCAGATTCTGTGGAAGAGGCTTGTACACGTTCTTGTTTGAATCAAAGGAGGACAGGAATCTCATTTTTCAGAAATGGCCCCTATTTTATGGACTCTCGTGGCCTCTATCTGAACAGATGGTCCCCTGACTTCGATCCAGAAATGGACGTCCCAAATGCAGTCCCAGTTTGGGTTCGTCTTCCTCATCTGCCGCTTCATTGCTGGGGAGATGAATCAGTCAAGGCTATAGGGAATGCTGTCGGAAAATTCATAGACAGATTTGAACCAAAGAAGAACATGCACGCTTGTGCGAGGATATGCGTCGAAGTAGATTTGGGGAAAGGCCTGCCGGAAGCTATCAAGACCAAAGTAGATCAGTGGACACACATCCAACAAGTCGACTATGAGCAGCTACCCTTCAAGTGCAAGGTATGTCACGAGTATGGGCATTTCGAAAATAGATGTAGTAAGTTAAAAACAAATAAATCTGATGGAAATGCTGAAAAATCTGAAGGTGCATGGGAACAAGTTAAAAAGAAAAAACCTAACCCCCCTTCCGGCACAATCTCAAAGGCCCCCTTGGAAACTCCTTCCGTTCCCACCCACCCGTCCATTTCAGCTCCCCCCTTCTCCTCATCCTCTAATCCCTTTGAATCTCTGTCAGCTGAAGATCCTATGTCCCCTCCCCCTTCTCCTAGAGTCAATGCTCTTGCAATCTCCTCCCCCCTATCTATCTCAGCCCTCCCCTCCTCCAACTGCGGACCGAATTCTAACCAGAAACAAAATGAAAGAAAATAACCTCACTTCTGATCCTCCTAGAAAAGTAGGCAGGAAGTCAAATAAAGAAATCAGGGACGAAAACGCAGCGAAAGAAATGGCCACTGGAACTCAGCAACCAATGGATCCTTATTTAGACAAGTCAAAAGGAAGTGGGGAAAAGATGAAATAGAAGAGCGGGACCCATACCAAAAATGGTAAATGATGATTTTGGTCTCTTGGAACTGTAGGGGGATGGGCTCCTCCCTAAAAACAAATGCAGTCCAGGATCTACTCAAATTAGAGCAACCAGATCTCCTCCTCATCCAGGAGACCAAAATTTCCGATCAAGATTTTCAAAACCACACTAAAAGAAGCAATAACTATTCAGGCACAACAATAAGCGCAGCAGGCGCATCAGGAGGTATAGGAACTATATGGAATAAAAACAAATGGGAACTTATAAATCAAAATTCCCACAGCTGGTGGGTAAGAGCTGACATCCAAAACAAAACTTCAAAAGAGGAATACACAATCTACAACATCTATGCACCAAATCATTACAGGGACAAAGCAACATGCTGGGACTCAATAACCACAAACCTCCAATCAGTTCAAGGAAGGAACATCTTCCTGGGAGGAGACTTGAATTTAATAAGGAACGGTGATGAAAAACTAGGAGGGAATTTCTATGCTGACCCCTCAAGAGACTCTCTGGAAACTCTAATCCAAGCTCACAATCTAGTTGACATCCCTCCCCAAAAAGGGAATTACACATGGAGTAACAAAAGAACAGGCAACAACAACATAAAAGAGAGGCTAGACAGAATTCTTGTTCAAGAAGGAATAGTAGCAAGTTTCCCTATCATCAAAAGCAAAATCATTCAAGGTTCTGCTTCAGATCACAAACCTGTGGTGTTGAATCTTGACAAGGGAAGGAATTTGGGGCCCCTCCCTTTCAAATATAATAAAGCCTGGGACTGCAAAGAGGAATTTCGAAAACTGATCCAAGAACAGTGGGCAAAGGAAGTCGTTGGTTCTCTCCACTATACATGGGAAACCAAACTTAAGTCTCTCATAACAGCTATCAAGCAGTGGGCAAGAGATAACGCAGCAGAGGAAAACAAAAAACGAACAGATCTCCACAAACAACTAGAGAAATGGAATCATGAAAAAGAAAATACTCAGTACACAGAGGAGGATCAAACCAAAGAGAATGAAATGTACATGGAATTATACAGGCAAAACAGATCGGAGGAAGAAGAACAACGACAAAAATCTTGATGTCTTTGGCTCAAGGCTGGAGACAAAAACACCTCATTTTTCCATAAGAGCCTAAAGCTTCGACACATTGGAAATCAAATAGAAAAAATCATGGCAGAAGGGAAAGAGATAAGCGATCAAGAAGAAATAAAAGAGGCAGCTTATAGACATTTCAAATCCTTATTATCAGCTGACACTCAGACTCAGGACAATACGGATTTTTTAAGGCCAATTGAAAAAAAAATCTCTGAATGGCAAAACAGAGAGCTGGATCAGGAGGTCACTGAAGAGGAAATTAAGTTGGCAGCATTCAGTATGCAGCAAGATAAGGCTCCAGGCCCTGATGGGTTCATGGTGGCCTTCTTTAGAAACCACTGGGAAACTATTAAAAAAGACTAAGTAGGATGGTGAAAAATGTCTTCCTAAAACAAAAAATGGGAGACAACACAAAATCCTCCCATCTAGCCCTTATTCCCAAGGACCTTAATCTCCTTACCTTTGATCGTTTCCGCCCAATCTCTTTGTGTAATGTCTCTTACAAGATAATCACTAAAATCCTAGCCAATAGGCTCAAAAAACTTCTCCGGTACCTCATCTCAGAGAATCAAGGCGGCTTTGTCCCTAGCAGACAAATCACAGACAATGTCATCCTAATTCAAGAGGCAATCCATAACAGTATCAGCAGGAAAGAAAGAGGCATGATCATTAAATTAGATATGGCAAATGCCTTTGACAAGGTCAACCACCAATTCTTGAGAGAAGTCCTCAGAAAATTTGGGATCTCCAACAATTTTATCAGCATTATCATGGAGTGTATCACTCATCCCTGGACAGCTCCCCTCATTAACGGTAGACCAAGCAGCTACTTCAGAAGTACAAGGGGTCTGAGACAAGGCTGCCCCCTCTCCCCCTTCTTATACATCATCATGGCAGAAACCCTGAGCATCCATCTGGAAAAACTCCGCAAGCAAAAATAAATCACAGGAATCAGTATAGAAAGAGGGATCAAAGGAATCAACCACTCACTCTTTGCAGATGATACACTACTAATAGGGGGAGCCTCAAGCTTGATGGAAAAAAGATTCAAGAAAACGCTAGACATCTTCCTAACAACATTGGGAGGAAAATTAAACAACAAAAAATGCAAGATATACACCTGGAATGTATCCTTGCAAATCATGCAAAGAATTTCCATGATCCTTGACATACCGGTTCAAAGAAATTGGAACTACTTCTTGTACTTGGGTCTGCCTCTAGCAAAAGAAACTGTTAAGTCAGAAATTTGGGTAAAGCATATAGAAAAAATGAGAGGAAAGTTACAAAACTGGGGAATGTCTTGGCTAAATTTGGCTGGAAGAACTACCCTCATCAAGGCCATTCTCTCTGCCCTCCCCATATACCAGTACGCAGTAACTCTAGCTCCTGCAAGCACACATAAACATATGGAAATAATAATAAGAAGTTTCTTATGGCAGGGAGGAAGGCAAGACTCCAA
This sequence comes from Pinus taeda, assembly GCA_000404065.3. NCBI lineage: Eukaryota > Viridiplantae > Streptophyta > Pinopsida > Pinales > Pinaceae > Pinus > Pinus taeda. The sequence continues at coordinate 59,811 of APFE031705039.1, read as the reverse complement.
AAAATTCGGTCTTGTCAAATGGGATCAAGTCATTCTCCCATTCGAAAAAGGAGGTCTAGGAATAAAAATTCCAAGCCTATCCAACAAGGCTATGAGTTTCAAACTAATTTGGAGAATTCTCAATGGGAAAGGCTCTTGGTGGGCAGAGGTTATCAAAAGGAAATATCTGAATGGCCCCAACTCTAATATCCTCTCAGAAACAATTGTGGACAGGCAGTGCACTCCGGTCTGGAAGCTCATCAAAAAAGTCCTCCCTCAATTCAGAAATCACATATCCAAAGTGCCAGGTAGTGGAAGAGAGATAAACATTTGGTCTGATAGAATCATGGGAGAAAAGCCAAGGAACTTAATTCAAAACCTCAGACCCCTCCAAACATGGATGGAAGCAAAAAACTTGAACTCCTTATATGACATCTCCCTCTGGGATCACAACAGTTGGCATGACTGGAAGTGCCTCTCCCCTCCAAACGACCTCAAGGACTTATGGAACGAGCTCAAGATATCCCTCTCTGGATCGGCTCCCACAAACAAAACGACAGAGGACAGATTTGTTTGGGATCCCAACGGAGGGAAATACACAGTCAAAGATGGCCACAAGCTCCTTCAGAACTTTATGGCTACTAACAATTGGATCCTTCACAAAGCGGTTTGGAAATCAGAATGTCTACCAAAGATCAAGTTCTTCAATTGGACTCTTCTCAAAGGTAAGAATCTTACGGCCGAGAACCTCAAAAAAAGGGGCATTCTTGGCCCCTCAATCTGCTGTCTTTGTTGAGCTGAGGAAGAAAGCAGCCAACACCTTTTCCTTGAATGCCCCTTTGCCCAAAGCTATTGGAAGCACATTATCGGCCCCCTAAGTAGAGGAGAAACTTTCGACCAGCTCACCTCTCTTCAAAAAAATTGGGAAAAAAGCTACCTTACCCTAAGAAAAATAAGAATCTTATCATCCGACTGTGGAAATGCATCCCCTCAACTCTCTGTTGGCAAATTTGGATCGCCCAAAATAAATGCATATTTGACAACCAGAAGCCCAACATTGCCAGCACTTTGGCAAAAACCACATCACTCATCTCAGAGTCTATAAGCGCCAATGGCATGTCCCAACGAGATCAAGAGGGTTGGCACAAAATTGAGATCGAATGGCTTAGCAAGTTCTGTCTCAGCTTTGACAAAAGAAAACACCCCACATCCAAATTAGACAAGAAAAGGAGCGAGTGGAAGCTCAGAGGCACCAAAGAGGAAGTTAGCCAATGGATACTAGATCAAAAAAGGCCTACCCTCCAGTTCGATGGAGCTTCCAAAAATAACCCGGGGAAAGCAGGGGCAGGGGGAGTCATAAGGGATCAGCATGGCAAAGTTATGATTACTTATGAATGGGGCCTGGGTAAAATGTCCAACAACAAGGCCGAGGCCTACAACCTCTTATTAGGCACCTCAATCCTGAAGAGAATGAACATACAAAGCCCGATCATTATGGGAGACTCGGCTATCCTAATAGCAACCATGGCAACAGGGGGCAAATTTAGGCAAACTGCTCTCAACAACCTTAAGACTTGGATCACAAATAACATCAGCAACATCAGGGGTGCCACCTTCAAACATGTCTTGAGAGCTAACAACACCGAAGCGGACTGTCAAGCTAATAGTGCAACTAGCAGGTCAATTGGTCAAGTAAGAGAGAATGAAATCATATATGACAAGCCAATCCCGTAGCCTGTCTCACTTTACTCCAAATCCCCAGAACCTGGGACACCTTAGCAATCATGCCTTCCTATCCGTGCCTGTCCCTAAGCTCCCCAATCCCTTGACAGTCCTCATGGACAGCGCATCCGAGATCTTCAACTCTTTGAATCATGCAAGCGATACTCCCTCTGTCAACCCGACCAGGTACGATTTCAGGTATCACAAGATCCACACCGCCATTCTCATGCATTAGCCAGGCAGATTTCGCATCGAAATCTTATCCATCTGCAATAAAATCTACGACCTGTCCCTCGGATCTCTCATTTCCTTGAACCTCCTCTGCCTGATGCCTATGACTAACTCCTCTTCCTCCTTTAAAAAAAACAACGCTCCATACTCTTTTCACAGGTTGATCAGTGCAAAGGAGTGTCTTGCCTCAGCCTTCATCTGGAGCAGATCAGCATCAGAGGCTGCCTCACGACAGTCTGAGATTGGAGGCCGCCCTCCATCTGTTGTGGTAATATCTGGCATTTTCAAATTCCCGTTTCTTTTCTAATCAGTTAGCTGTTCTCTTGTCTCAACGATCCTCCTCTTCAGTCTTCTACCTCTCCCAGGTAGCCATCAGTATTTCGGCAATCTCTGTCCCTCCTCTGAGCAGCAATCTTGCCCAGCTCTCCCCTTTTCATCATTTTCTCCTCCCCTTTGCCCAGTGCGCCCCCAGTTTCTTCTCTTAGCAGCAGCTTGGCACAGCCACTATCACGCAAGACTCTGAAATGGCAGACCATCAGGAAGAACGTGATCCAACAACAAATCCTCTGGAGTGAGTCATAACTAACAGTGAATGCACCTTGTGCAAAGCCCACTGCTTCATGATAGCAAGATTTGTCAAACACTTCAATGAACTCAAGGAGGACTTTCAAGCGGACAACAGATCAAAAAGAAAAAAAATGGAGAAGCAGAAAGCAGAGATAGAGGCCCTCAAGGAGAAATGCAACCATATGGAGGAAGCAATATCTCACATCAAAACAATAACTCAGAGCATGCAAGCAGAAGCCTTAACAAGGGCCAACGCAAAAAAGGAAGCTCAGCCCGATGACTCTGTTAACCAACAGTAGCCTTAGGAAATATGCATTGAAAATTTTGTCTGTTAGTGGGTTCCTTTGTCCGGCAATATAGCCGTTATCTCTTTCAAACTATTCTCCGCAATTTCATCAACAAGGATCAAGGGTATGCGCACCCATTTTGGATCCTCCCCTCTCTGTTTTCCCTCTCATATGTAAAAGGACTTGCTCCTCGAAGTTTTTATAATATATAAGTAACCGATCTTGTTAAAAAAAAACATTATTTAATTAACAAAGGAAATTTATCAAAAAACACAAGATCCCTAGGCCTTCCTTCCGTGCCTGATGCTTTGGCATAATGACAAATGGAAGAAGGAGATTGGTCAACACCCGATGATGTGGCATCCAATTGGTAACACAGGTCAACAAAATGATGATGTGGCATGTTGTGATAGGTGACATGTTGCATGATGATTTGGAATTTCTAGGCACCTAAGTGACCTTTTGTTGAGTGAAACGTGGCACTATTCATAGGGTGACACATGGCGTGTCATTGACATGGGAGGACACAAGGTAGGTGATATGAATGCTAAGTGGCATGTGGTGATTGGTACACATGGAAATGAGGTGGCAAGAGAGGCCACATGGTGTAGGTGTTGAATGAAGATTCAAAGACCATGATTCATCATCACTAGCGAGATCAACGACTTTGGTTGAAATAGAGTCCACAACATGTGATGAGTTTAATATGCCTACATACACGTGATGGATCTAATGGCAAAGAAGAACTTGACCTAATGACCCATATTCACATCGGGTGCACAATAAGTGTAAAGGTTAATGACTAATTAGCACATATATGATTGATAAATTGGTGATGAATCAATCTAATGGCCCATATTGCCATCGGGTTTTCTACATGTACAGTTTTAAATGCATGAAATTCACCCAATGTGGTATTTAGAGGATGACATAACATCACACATGGATGATGGTTAGCAGTAACGTAGTAAGGAAGAATCATGGACTAATGATAAGAGGACATCAACAAGTGACATGGCATATCCTCATAATTCATTCAAGGGGGTTGTGTATGTGGGAATTTTCTCGTCTTAATGTGTTTTTTGCTTGGGGAAATTTGGGTGATAAAGTGTGGTTCTGGCACTGAGACATATACAATTTTTATGTGCTTATTAATTACATCTAAATATGATTACAAAATCATTATTTTAATTTATATGGTAAAATTAATCTTAATTTATAGTTACTATTTATATGTCATATATTTTAATGTGACATGTATATTATGATTTTCTTTTATCTAAAAAATTGCTGGTAATTTTGTTTATAAAAACAAAATTACAATGTAACAAATTGAATTTTATTGGGCCTGTAGTATGCCCTAAAACTGCTTCTGCTTGGCTAAGAGCTCATCTTCCTCAGATGAGGGGAAATAGGTTAACGACCCAAGACCCAGAGGCATCTAGTAGGAGTGAAAGTCTACCCCTTACAGACCACCAATGTGTTATTCTAGGTGGCGTGGTTTTCCTTGAATAACGGTGACGAGTTAGCTTGCATTCACATATAGCAACTAGAGATAGTTGTACTCACTATCGGTTTGACAATTGAGTTATGATAATTTTTCCCACCTGTGAAAAGAAAACGAATTGAATTTTATTATTTTTATTATTAATTGAGCCAACATTTAAATTTGTACACTCATTTACGGACACTACAACATCTCCCCATACTACGCTCTATATTACTTTTAACCTTTTAATAAATTTTAATTTAGCCAACATGTGAATGTTTACGAACAAACATTTACACTACCACAAACCCCTATCCTCTTCCTCCTACAAACCCCTTACCAAAAATCATCTCAACACCATCACCAATTGGGTTTCTAAAGCTATTAAATCTTCTTCCCTTGCCCTTTCAATTCGAAAACAACTTCTTCCCCACAACCCCGCACTCCCAAATCTATTGTTGATCTAAGATTCACAAAAATGTTACCCTCCTTAGACCCATAGTTAATGTCATTGCTTTTCCTACCTACACCATTTCCTAGTTTTAACTCTTAAATTCAAACCATTGACTAGGCTTCTCCATCTCGATGAGAAAGACATCATGGTTGATTTTTACATTGTTTCCCTTTTTACTAAAATCTGTGTTCTCGAAGCCATCAATCTCATCTCTGAGATGGTTGACCTCGATACCCTTATCATCATCAACCTCTATTTTTCCTCCATGTTCTTTTCCTATAAATGAATTGTTACAAATAAACTGAAGTACTGCCACAAGTTCCTCCTTATCCTTAGTAGTAGGCAACATTTTTATGGAACACGTTGAATACCCTTAACAATTTCCATATTAAACCCAAATCTTGGTTTAGGTTTGTTGACGACACCTTTGTGGCATAGCCCCATGGCCTCAATACCCTCAAATCCTTTATGGTTCACCTTTACAACATCTCCTTTCATATCCAACTCACCATGGAAATTCAATAGTCAAACTCCCTTCCTTTCCCTGACGTCCTTATCTCCCAATAACCTAATGGCTCCCTAAGTCACCAAGTTTATATATACCTCCATGCTAAATTGCACCATCACCCAACTCAAAGATAAGGTATTCTCAACACCTTGGCCACTAGGGCCATTTAAAATTCTTCCCCATTTTTTTTTGAAATAGAAAAATCCCATTTAACCAAAGCCCTCTTATTCAATGGCTACTAAATATCTCAAATAAAAGTAGTCTTCCATTAAGCTTTCAACCCAAAATCCCCCAAACCCATGTCCAACCCTTTTACCAAATTTACCCTTCCTTTACATCCAAGGGATCATTGATCAAGCTATAGATGGTAGTGTGGAGAAGCAAAAGGCTATATTTGTGGCCCATGGCTTTTCATAGGTAGAGGGGATTTACTATGATGAGACCTTTGCTCATGTTTCAAGGTACTTGTCAATCACATCTATATTGGCACTATCAGAACAGATGGGTTGGACGATACATCAAATGGATGTGAATACAACCTTCATTAATGTCATGATTGAGGAAGAGGTGTACATAGAGCAACCTTAAGGTTTTGAGACCTTTGATCGTGAGTCACATGTGTGCCAACTCAAGAGAGCATTGTATGAGCTGAAGAAAGCACCCTTTGCTTAGTATACCAGGATAGATAGCTACTTCACCGGGTTGGGCATCACGAACAGTGAAGCAGATGCGAACCTGTACCACATAGTGGTGGAATGTAAACTGTTGATCATTGTACTTTATGTTTATAATCTCATACTGACAGGTGATGATCAACTAATAGAGTCTTGTAAGGAGGACCTTGCAAGAGAGTTTGAGATGAAGGACATGGGGCTCATGCATTACTTTGTTGACATGGAGGTATGGCAGGGATATGGGGAGTTGTTTGTGTCTCAGGGCAAGTATGCCAATGAGATACTCAGGAGATTCCGCATGGAGAGAAACAAACCCATAGAGACTCCTCTAGCAGATAATTGGAGGAAGGAGGATGCTACTTCAGGGGAAGTAGTGACATATATTGTTTACAGGTAGCTTGTGGGTTCACTCATGTAGTTGGTGAACACACACAACTGTATATGTGCTATGCAGTTAACTAGCTTAGTCAAGCGATAATTAAGCCTACCAAGATGTATTGGAAGGTGGCAAAGCATGTGTTGAGATATCTTAGGGGCACTTCTTAGTATGGATTATGGTATAGAAAAACAGAGGGAGTGAAGTTTCAGGGCTTCACCAATGCAGATTGGGTAGGGAGTCCATTCGACAGGAAGAGCACATTAGGAGGGATCTTCAGTATTGGGTTAGCGACAACTTCTTGGTACAAGAGGAAATAAATATCGGGTGGACTCAGTTCAACAGAGGCAAAGTACATGGCTACGAGTCAAGCAACATGTGAGGCTAGCTAGATGAAGAAGATCCTGGTTGGTCTGTTTGGTCATCAAATGGATCCAACTATGATTTACTGCGATAATTAGAGTTGTATCAAACTCTTTGAAAATCCAGTTTTTCATGATCAGTCCAAGCATATTGATATCTGATATCATCATCTCAGAGTTTAGGTGGATTATGTTGTTAGAATGCATTCCCAGGGAGGAGAAAGATGCTGACATTTTGGCAAAGGCATTGTCAAGATGTAAATTCAAGTTTCACAGAGACAAGATCAGGGTAGATGTTAATCCCTTTCTTGTTGAGAGGGAGTGTTGAGAAATGGCAACAAGAAATTCTAGTTTAATTTGTCTTTGAATTAAAATCGAATTCTATTCTCATAGTAACTTGTAAATAGTTAATTACGTTTAATTAACTTAATTAGCTTAGGAATTTCAAGTTGGAAGTCTTTTTGTAGTCATGTATATGTTCTCCCTAAATTTTAGGGCTCCTGTATGAGTTTAAATTGATTTGGAAATTATATCACTTAGTTTACTGAGTTAAGTTAAGTTAAATTAGTTCCAAACTATTTGTGGAACTAATAGAGAGTTAATAGTCAGTTGGTGCACTAGTGCATCCATAAGTGTCACTCTAGTTAACTGAAGATTCCCTTATCATAAACTCATGCATGTCGATTATGAGAAAGACCTAGTTGAGACTAGAGTGCAGGGACAATGTACTATTATTTATATTATTTACTGGAGTGTAATTATCATGCATGCATAAGAGATTGATCCTATGTTTGGATTGCGTAGTTTTGGAAGCATGAATTCCCTTTAAATATGGGATATTCATCCTAGGAATTATGCAAGAGATTAACAGCTTGGAGAGCTGTAGAATTGGCTAAGTGTTGGCCAAGAGCTAGCTTGTGAGCTGAGAGAGTTGAGCATACTTGTGTAGAATTGTTCTAGTGAGAACAAGCTTTGTATCTTCACTCATATTTATGATATATGTAATACAGATAGCAGGGTTTTGAGTAGTGGCTTTCCCCAAATACATCTTGTGTTACGTGCCATTTATTTATCTTCTTCTTGTTGTTCATATTGTTTTCATTGATCTACTGGCTTCCACTGGTTGAAAGTAGAAGTAGATTCTTGTCCTGTGCTTTAGTACATTGTATGAGCTTGTGAATCTACAAGATTTTCTTCATGCATGGCCACCTTATTAGTCACATATCACGACATGATATGAGGAGAAATATGACATCCAAAGTATATGATATATGTACCTTCTAGCATAGAAACCAATCTGTGATATCATGTAATTAATCCTTCACCTAGTTGGTCATGCAAGAAGGATCAATCTCATATATCATTTGAAATATGAATGCAAAGAAATGCTCTGTCAATCTGTCGTATGTCGCTCTGAAACTCGAATATGACAACACCATGCAGTGGAAGTAAACTGGAAACTTATCCTATGGGGTCCAGTTCTAATAAATCCCTAGGAATGCATATCATGCATATATTCCATTTAATAGAAATGTATACATATAGAACTCTAGTGCCTGGTTTTTCCTTAGAGATTGTTTAGCTTTCCCAACATGATTTTGAAACTGAAAAGAAAGTATGTATGCCTAATTGAAGATTTTGCCACGGGTAACAACCAAGTTTAGCATAAATATCCATTTCTCCTCAAATACTTTAGCATTATTCTGCCCATGCAATCTACAACACATAGCAATAAAGTACTGATACATATCCCTATTAATCCTAGTCACATAAACTGTAGATGGGCGATGTCAGAATTTGGTAGGCTCCTCAAACCAAGAATTGATGATACCACTTGTGTCAAGATTGACCCATATAGTGTAGAAGCTATTGTTTGCATACTCTATGGACTTTAGCAACTTATAATAAGTCTGCATGTCCCCCATAGTAGATGGAAAGCTGGCCACCACTTTCACTTCGAAGCACCATATCAAAATAATCCATGTGTGAAAGAATCCATTCAATCAATTCTGCACAAATGTTTATGGGAAAACTAGTGTCTTTTCGATCTGCTAGCCCTTTAGGATTGGCAGCTATCCTAGCAAACAAACAATCAAAGCAATTTGGGATTTCCTTTATGTATAATATATAAGAGAGAAGCAAAGGAACCAACTTGGATCTTCCGCTTGACTCCTTGCTTGATTTTCTCTCCCCCTTGATAGAGCTGGCAACTCCTCTCCTACTTATCTTGCTTAGAGAATACATGTAGAAACAAAGTAACAAAACACCATCAAAGCATCTTGATATATTATATCATAAGCAATGTAGAATAAAAAATACATTGAACATACAATGGCATTCACAAATAACAACATTCACAAATACACGATTTTATGGAGGAAAACTCAAATACATGATTGTATGGAGGAAAACTCAAAGAATTTTATTAAATATGAAGGGAGAATTACAACCCAGCTGTTTGATCTAGCATCATCCTCCCAGCATCAAAGCCCTCTTCACCTCATGAAAAGCAAGATCACCCAACAATACAATGCTCCTTCTCAAAGACAAACTATCAACACTTCCTTACAAATTAGAAAATTCCAACATCTGCAAGTAACTTTGGTTTGTTTGTTTCTAAGATAGCTACCCATCTTAGTGGGACTAGCAGCTCTGAATGGACACTAGTTTTCCCGATAACAAAATGGCGACTTGTTAGTTATCGTTGTTTGCTTTATAAACTACAGATGGAGCCTGAAGTTAATCCAGCTAGCCTTCGAACTGCTTTTGCTATGCAACTGCAAAGTAGATCAACACTGCTTTAGTCAATCTCCAGGTTAGTTTATGAACTGAACATCTGACTTGCAAACATCCTAATTTCCCTTGTGGTAGCTCAAATAACCTCATTAGATCAGCCCCTATACCTTGTGTTTATTGTCTATCATTAGCTCAGCCTAAATCCCTGAACTTAGTTGCAAACTGTGAGTGAAAACCAAGCTCAGTCTCATCCCTAGACCATCGCACTGTCTCTCATTGGCAACCTGGATGCATCGCACCTCCTGTGTGTTGCAGGTGAGATGCATCCCTGTTTCCCTGTGTTACAGGTGCGATGATTGAATGAGACTGTTTCTGCCTCCATATTTTGGTTTTTCCTTCATTATTTTCAGCTCTATTCAGTAGTTTTGTTGTCTATGATCAGTATATCACTGTTGAAACCTTCTTCCTTTGTATTATCCAGCCTCCATTGATAAAGCATTGTGAATGTTCTTTTATGTATTTTTCATCATTTACAGTTCTCCTTTGCAAATAGTAGCTTAATTAAACTGTCGTCATTTGATTTGAAAGTGTCGCAAGTGTCGTTTTCAATCAAAGAAAAGAGTGTCATAAAGTCTTCCTCTTTTAGATAGTCGGTTACACTTTTGCTATTGTATTTGATTTGAATCATCAATTCTTTGAAGTGTCGAAAGCAGTTTTCAAGTCGAAATTGAAAGTTTCGTCCAAATCTTCCTTTCGTTTTTGAAAAGAAATTGCTAAAGTGTCGCTTTGAGGAAAGATAGTTCAGATCTGTACTTACTTTTCTTTTTGTCATTCTCACATTGAAGAAACTGAAAAAGAAAATACATGCATGTGCATTTGCATTTAGACTGCATGCAGAAATTGATTTAGGATAGTGCATCTTAGTGTGTGCTCTCTGCTCTATGTTGAAATAATTTTACTTCTCTTTCCTTAGTAGCTAGGATTTTCATTGCTAAAAGAAAGTAAATGATTGTTTATCATCTAAGATTTCATATTTATGAATTGTATATCTACATCACGCGGTGAACCTTAAAGGCAAACTTCTTAAGAAAGATCAACTGTAAAATAAACCTCAATGAACATAAAAATGCTTTGGAACCTAACGCACAAAATCTAGAAGTCTAGGCTAGAGACGTATTCCAGCGTCGTAAAGCCTGGTAACTCTTGTTTTCATCTTAGATTGGGTGATTCCTCCTCTTTGATACGACAAGTGTCAGTACGAACTTGTGCTCCCACATACCATCGAGTATATATTGGGAGACCACAATAGGTTATATCCTTTATCCTTAGGAAGCGTGTCTGCCGCCCTATCGATCGTAATGCACTGAACAAAACATTCGAGAAGATTGATTGCCGTACATAAAAAGTATTTTGTAGTTTTGCGATTGGTTTGGTAATCCCTCTGTCTAGATTTCCAGAGTAGTTTCTTTCATTCCTTTTCAGACTCCTTAAAAGAAAAGCTCCATGTGAGCACTTGTCACTTCAGGCTCATTAAAAATCGAAGGCGACTAGAGTCATCTTTAGTTTTTTCTTGACTCTTAAAAATTGAAAAAGCAAGTTGTGCCAAAGTGTCATAAAATTTATTTTAATTGGAATAACATCACTATTCCCTCATTGGTCTTAGGTTGAGAAAATGGAGTCCACCAATCAAGGATTTCCCCTTGGGGGGGAATCCTAGTCCTTTCTCTTCTTGGGTAGATATTGGTGCTCCACACATGGCTACAATGTCCCTTCCAAGACTCACAATTGGCCTACCAATATGGCTTTTCTCAACTTCTATCGTTCAAAACACCGTAATTCATCAACAATCAAATCAACAACCAGATGATACTGAAGTCGCTCCCCCACCTTCTACTTCATTTGTTTCTCCCTCTCCTTCTTCCTCTTCGCTTGGTGAAGCTAGTAACGCTAAAAAACAAGTAGCTGAGAAGAAGAAGAAAGGGAAGGAGAAGAAGAAGAAGAAGCCAACAGTGAAAGGGGGAAACCATGCATCGTCTAGCAAAAATCCACACACTGCACCATCCAAACCTAAATCTCCATGTGTCATTGCATCCTGCGGATCTTAAGAGACTGGTCTCCCCGCTTGCACAATCCGGTGTCTTCAACCTCTGACGATCATGTTGAGATCACACCATCAACTAGTGAAAACGAAGTCAATGGGCAGAAAGGAATATCTAAATTTCCTTGTAGATTGTGTGAAGGTGATCATGCCCTCCGTCGTTGTCCTTTCCTGGACGAATCTAAAAGAGTCTTGGATAACCATCCTACTTCACCGCAGCGACTTCCTCCTGGATACAAGAAACTCTTGCCGAGTCCATCGCTAGTTGAAAATCTGACTGACACACCTTTGTTGTCGGTCGAAGCACCTATCATTGAAGATAAACCCGCTGAGTCCACACTGGACCAAAGTCAAAAGGTTGAGACGGTAGTCGACCCAGTCTTGTCTTCAGAAGGTCCACCTTTAGATGATACAGTCATCAAAGAGAATGAAAATGACACTGTTCAAATTCTTTTTGTTAACACAAAGTCCGATGAACATGGGGGAAATCTACCCGTTCCTTTACTGTAGGAAGGAAGTTCATCAAAGATTCATCTGGCCGTTTATTCAGTCCCTCCTCCAAGCAATCTAGTCGTTTCCTTCGATTGGAATCTACTAGGGAGACCCTGCCTACCATCTAATGTACCATTATGAATCATATTACAATCTTACAGAATGAGCATGGTTGGTACTATCATAGATGAGGGGGCTTCCGTGAGTATCCTTTCCTCAACTGCTTGGAAAGTGCTTGGTTTTCCATCGCTTCTACCTGAGATTTGAAATATGTCAGGCTTCAACAAAGGAACCAGTTGACCTTTAGGGATCCTTCCAAATTTGCCTATAACTTTGAGAAGTAAAATTGTTCATCTAAACGTGATGGTAGTCCAAGGGCCTCTAGATTACAATCTACTCCTTGGGCATGACTACATTTATAGCATGGGAGTTATTGTTTCCTCACTCTTTTGAGTGATGTGTTTCCCGTATGAAGGCAGAATGGTCCAGCTCGTTGACCAGCTTTCATTCCCCGGTTCAAACATGGCTACTAGTCAAATGCCATCCCTAACTGGTATTTTTGCACAAGGAATGTCTCATCAACCTCCAGTCCATCCACCTGATGAGCGCGAGTGATTCGGTGAATGTGACTAAACCCAGGGGGCATGCACCTTGGTCTGCTTCGACAGGAAAACCCCAGATATAAGGTAGGTTTCCGTGTAGGATATATGATTGGTCTAACACACCCGTCCATTTAGGAAAATGGGATTAGACTGGAAAAGGATTCCCTCATCAAAGGTTATGTGAGCGGAAGCTCCCACCATTCACCTTTGTCTATTTCAATGGACAGAGCCAAGGAAGTGTTTTGTCTGCAAATGCAGACAAAACAACCTTAATTTAATGCAAGAACTTCCATATGGTAACCTAGCAACTCTACTTCTCTTTATACCTGGGGGCATGCAAACCTTTTGTATGCAAGTGAAAAGTGACCAGTGTAACTCCAACCACGTAGTTTTTACTAACTTCAACTGCTTAAGTTAGGTGATTGGTCTGATCAACCATTCACCTTTGCAAGGGCCAAATGGCACTGGCAAAGTAAAGGAAAGGTTTCCCGTCAAGAAGCTATCCTACCTAACCTCAGTAGTTCTTTAACCCCTAGGATAGTAGTTGGTCATTCCTAGCTTGCATACAAAAGGCTCTGAAGGAAAGTTGTGCATGGGGCAAGCTCCCTAAAAAATGAACCTACTAATGAGAGACATACTTATTATACGACTGGCACGAGCAATGTTTCCGCAAAGTTCAAGCTCGTTAAAAAATAAACCTAGTTATGAGCATATGTTCCCGCAGAGTTCAAGCTCATTAAAAAATGAACCCAATTTCGGTAAACAACCTTAGTGATCACATTACTATCAGCTTTTAAGCCTTGGTCGTGTTCTTACCATCACCTCCACTTTTTAGCCAATCATATGCCTCCACATGATTGTTTACCCGTTTGAGGAACAGCTCCGACGAGTGATCCTGTTAGCCATCTTCTTTACACTGCCGTGATTGAAAATTTCCAAACCTTACCTGGAACCAGCTGTTACCTGAAAATATCACTCATTCCTCAAAGATGAGTCTCTTTTAAGCTCTTTTTAGACTCGTAAAATATAAAAATATTGCCGAGCAATTCGCCTCTACAGCTCATTAAAGTGATTAGAAGTGCCATCTCTCCTCTATATTTTAATCTTTTTGGACTTGAGGGATCATTACACAAAAAGATCGAGCGCTTGTCTTTTTCGGCTCGTTAAAGTGATCGGAAAAGTCATCCCTTTCATATTATTTTATACTTTTTCGGACTTAAGGGATTATACTACGAAAAAGGAGTACTGGAGTTTCCTTTTCGTCTCTTTTTAGACTCTCTAAAATTGAAAAGGACCGAGTTATCTTTGTCGTTAAACTCGTTAAAACAATAGTGACAAACTTGTCCATTATAGACAAAAGCGCGTTTTACTGTCGCTAAGCTCACTAACATAGCGACAGGTTTGCCCGAAGGGCAAATTATAGAACAAGCATATGTTATCCTCCTCAAGCTTGACAAAAATAAAGAGGTATTGGTTAGCAATGACTGGGGAAAAACTGGGAAGAAACCTTGAAGAACTTCATTGGTAGCAAGTCGCTCTTGAACATAACACTTTCACTCCATCATCATGATTGAGTTGTTGGGTTATTCCGTTCACTAGTCATATCACCATTAGTCCTCCGTACCATCCATTTTAGAGGTTAACACTACCAATCTATTTCAATTTCATCGATATGTTCAAGAGAAGTCGCTCAGAGAATTCATCAACCCAGCTAACGCCTCATCCACTACAATACCTTCACGCTCCATTCTTTCATGACCGCCACCATCTATCATCAGATTGTTTTCACCTCCACAAAATCATTTGCTCCATTCCGTGTTGTAGATGTGGGATTCATTAAGGCTCTCCTATGATGAGTCACTTCTTGTCGACATTAGCTCATTATCCAAGAATTCGACCTAGGAACAACCCTTTCAGTATTTTGAAGCTTGCATGCCTCAATGGTAAGTTTCTCACTTCCGGCGACATGTTTACATCAATGGCCTTCGACGGAAAGATTTTGTGTGGTGTTCGACATCGACTCATGTATTCACACCACGTGAATTGTACTACAGTACCTTGAGGGTCATCATCATTATCGGTGATTCCTCTTGCGCCTGTTAACAACTTACATCATTGGCTGGTAATCAGGCGATGTCTTTCCATGTTCGACATCAGAACATCTTTTCACATGGATCGACTTGTACTTGGGGCAAAGATTGAATGAGTTTGAAGACCCCGGATCTAGTTTCATCCATCCGGGCTGAGATATATTTAGGAAAAATAAAGACATCAAATGTACATCATAGCTGCACAAATAATATCCAAGCCAAGGGATGATGGCTCTACTAGAATCATCAGTCTGCCACACAGACGGTTGTCTGTCCTATGTACATGAAATGAATTTATAAATTTGAGCATGGGAATGCCCGCCTCAGCTAGATCATGAAAATATTATGAAGATAATGTATTGTATTGTATCTTATTACAGGTCACCTTCCAGTTCGAAAAACCCTAGATCCTCATGACAAAGCATTTCACTCGACATCAGAAGATTTACGACCTCACGCTTTAAGGGCAACTGTTATAGACATATTTGAGCACTGCAACCCCAATCACATATGTCCATAAACTAAGGGCTTCTAAACCCCTAAAAGTGTTGTTTCATACCCTAAAGGAACAAGGTCAGTTGATTACATCATTTCCCAGAAGTTCTCCCTAGAAAACTGCTCAGAACTGGTTAAAACTGGACTATGCAGACTGCTCCATGTTGAGGGTGCGATGCATCTCACCTATCACATGCAAAGGGTGCGATGCATATTAAAAATCCCTTTTGTAGGGTGCGATGAGCAAGAGTAGACAAATGGCAGAGGCAGTTTGCTAGGTGGAAACCCAGAGAATCTTCTAGAAACTGCTCATTTGACACCTGCCTCTCTGAATTCGCCCAAGGATGAGTAAGATACCATGAAATCTCCAAGTGGAACCAAGAAATATCGGATAAATGACACTAATCAAAATCCCAGAAGCTAACTCACCCCCATGCAAATATCTATATATGGATCCCTCATCCTAGAGATCCAGAGGCTGGAATTTTGTATTTTATAAGGAAGTGTTGTTGGTTTCTCTGTGAAACATTGTAGTGTTGGGTGATCTAGCTTTTCATGAGGTGAAGAGGGATTTCATGCTGGGAGGATGGCGCTGGATCAGATTGCTGGGTTGTAATCCTTTCTTCTACTACTTCTATCAATAAAGCTATTTGAATTTTCCTCCATATATTTGTATATTTCAGAATCTTGTATTGGTGTATGCATTTTTATGGTTAATATGCATCTAATCCTATATTTTTTATGATTATATATCTCTATGCTTTGATGGTATTATGCTGCTTTGATTCTACAGGTGTTCTTTGAAGCGGGACAAGTGAGGAAGGAGTGGCGAAGCTCTGTCAAAGGAGGGAGGAAACAAGCAAGGAGACAAGCAAAAGACTGAGGTTGGTACTCTGCTTCTCTCTCATCTATCTCTCATAAAGGAAAACGCAAGTAACTTTGGTTTATTTGTTTCTAAGATAGCTACCCGTCTTAATGGGACTAGCAACTCTGAATGGACACTAGTTTTCCCGATAACAGTTAGGATATGGACATAACAATATTGAATAAAATGTTTTTGAAAATATCTTGATGATGATGTCCATATCAAATAAAATGTTAGGTTAGATATCCTAAAAAGTCAAGACAAAGAGAAAATGTTAGGTTAGAAAGAAAAGAAAACAAATAAACTTTGAAAGTGAGAAAGTCCAAATGCTACTACTATTTTTCTGCAAAATAATGGTTGTGTGCAGCTTGTCATAAATGCCACAACCCATGACAGTCAAATAATTTAATCTTGACTGCTTCATGCTTTAAATTTGATGTTATAATTAGAAAATAAATATCTGGCCAAATTGTTTAATCTTGGCAGATCAGTAGTTAGTAGAGAATAATAAGGTGCTCATCAGTTTAATCTGAGCCCTTGGATGTTATAAGGTTATAATTAGATAATTTGTTGTTTAAAATAAAAAGAAGGGACAAGGGTTTATTAGCTTAAATGCACCCATTAAGTGAAGAAAAAATGATAGGATAAGCAAAGGGTAAGTAGAAGAAAGGTTGCAGAAGTATGATAATTCATTGGACAAAATGTACATTTATCATGTTTTACCATATGTTTCTATCTCCATGATGGAATTACACAAAGCAAATGAAGGTCTACAAGATCAATTAATTAACTTCCATCATCCCCATTCATCCCCATACTTAGTAATTTCCCTTTCCTACCTCCATACATTTCAAATTCATTCATTTTACATAAAAAAACCCCTTTTCCTAAGGCTAAAATCCTTTTTGCTTAGGAAAAGTGAAAACCCCATGTTAAATCCCCTTTTATCGAAAAACCCACAAAAAGATGTTTAGCCTAAGTATTAATGTATATATAAAAAGCAAATAACCCATGAAAAAGCTTTATATTTAGTATATTTTCCCTTTCCGCTCATGTTTTCATATTAACACTAAATTATAGTATTAAACCCCTAAAAGTCCCTTTCTCATATATTATTAACTCTCTTTATTAAATATCTTGAAACCATAAGTTTTATTATAAAACTACGTATTCAATATAACATATTGCAATATTAGCGGATTGCAAACTTTTCAACGTGCATGCACTCTCCTTCGATTGCGATATGCGATGCACGATGGACCCAACGCAATATATTTCATAATTTAATGCCATTTCACATCTGCCCCTCAGCGTAAATCCCAGGTCAAACATATGCCCTCCACCATTGCATTCTCCGATATGCGATGGGAACCCGAACCCGATCATAGTATTATCCACGATTTATTTTTCTGCATCGCGTCCGACCCCTATTGTATTCCTTTGCGATGGGCCTTCCTTCGCTAAATTGTGATTGTGATATGCAATGAACCCGGACCGGATGTCATTTATTCATCCAAATTCATACAATTTCAAGTCCGTCATACCGTGTTTTGTGAAGGTTTTCTTTGTTAAAATGTTTTTATGATTTAAACAAAGAATTAACCTAAACCTCCATTTAGCCGCTAATCTCAGTTTTAAACCATAATAAAACCATACCGCCATGATTAATCATGGGCCCCTTCGTTGCCCTTTCCTCTTACCTCCACGTTGTTCTTTCGCTCCGCCATCATTCGATCAAATGCATTCAAATCCAACGACCCTCAACAATTTCGGGTTGGCTCTCTGTCCGAGCATTACCCGTCCAAAAAGAGGTATTCCACTAACCTCCCCTTGCTATGTGTCAAGTTCTAGACCATATCGGGTGACCCCTCCCAAAACCGCCCACGCCTCATAAGCGGTGCGATGAAAACCAAAACTACTTCCCGCATAACGACAAAATGACCACTATTCACTTTGCGCCATATTTCAAAAGGAAAGTTGTTTTTCCGTTTAAACGCAAAAAACACCATTTTGGCTTTGTTTCGCCCGTTTACACAGTGAAGTCTCCATAAGCTCCTGTGACCAATAAAACCATTGTTTTACCTTCCAATATGCTCTGGACTCCTTCCAATATCCTTTCGAGCTCAATAAAGCCATTGATATCCTTCTCTGTCACCTATGTTTTCCTAACAATTTCTGTGTTTTGCAGGTAAAAACTCTTGTTCGAGGCTTACAAAGAAAAAGCCTGCATACAGTTTGAAGACAAATATGAAGATCTTACTGTTGAAAAACACAGTAAAAACATGAAATGCACAGTAAAGGTAAAAAGGAACACAATAAAGGTTACTCAGCAGGGTCAAAGAATAATCACAGAGTTTAAAGAGTATCAGATGAAAGATCATATGAAGGGATCAACCAGCGTAAAAGGATACAAACAATCAAGCTGCTTAAAGGGAAAAATATCAAACAACAAAGCCAACACAACCTGAATAAAAGGGACAGGAAGAAGCAGTTCAATAGCTAACCCTATCTTCTTGCATGAAGATCTTTCCTTTTCTAGAATAAATCTTAATCAGTTTTAGGATATTTCCTTAGTTTCATTATTTTATAAATAACTCTCTTCTAGAGTTATTAAGGGTTCAATGTTCAAGGCTCAGGGGTTCATTGCTTGTTAAGTCGTGACTGTTCATTCTACTTTGAACCTGGTTGCACCTTTGAAGGAAACTTTTCCAGACGTTTGATGTACTTAGTCTTTCTGGAACCTTAATACAAAGCAGAGGATTCTAAATTTGGTTTTACAAAGTTTGTGTTATCCTGTAAGTTTTTCTAGTTATCAATCATTATGTTTTTCTTCATATGCTTATGACTCATAGAGATATCTAGGTAGGAATAATTGTGTCTCAATTTATTCCTATAAGCTCCTGAAGTGATCATCTATTAAGAGAATGGATTAATGAGTTGTCTGTTTAGCTAATCCCCTCTAATCAATAAATCATCAACATCTTTTGTAAGCTTAAGTATACTGCCTTGAATCTTCGGAACGTAGTTTAGAAGGTTTTCATACTTATTATTGTTCTGTTTTACAGTCTGGAAACTGTGATAATCATATCATTTTCTTCCTTCTTCTCACCACTATTTGATCTATATCACTGTGTAAAGCTTTATAGAAGCCCTTTGCTGAGATATTAATATTACCCAAAGGATTAAGTATTTCAATTCTACATATGTCTTGATTCATTGGTCTTCCAAAACTAAAACCAAAAACCCCAAAACAATTATTTTAGATGCTTTGGCATTGGTAGCTGACCTACTACTATCTTAGAGGTACAACACCTCCTTGAGTTAAAATTCTTGTTGCTTCCATAAGCCTTGCAATACTTAGCTCGGTGACCATAGATTTTGCAAAATAAACAATGACCAAGAAAAATAGTTTGATACCGATTAGGATACCCTTGGCTTGATGTGACATCCTTCTCTAGAAAAGGCTTCTTCTCATTCCTTGGATTGTTGTAAGGAGATCTTTGACTTGGATGGAATTGCATCCTTCCTCTTGGATAATTGTGAAGAGTATCAACATAGCTTTTTAGTATTATTCATGATGAGCGCTAGTGTTATCCTTTGATTTGGATGACTCATCTATGTAGCCAAGCCCTTATTTGTCATGTTTTGGTCTTTGAGTGTTGAGGATGACATCAAGGGTTTGAGATTTTTTCAACCTTTTGTTGACCTAGTTCAGCTCCTTCTTTAGCGAGACAACTTTGGCTTCCAATTTTTCACAGATCTTTTTTTTTTTCCTTTATCTTGTTGTTCAATATTGATGCTATCCTCTTTGCTTCTTCTCTTTCAATTTTGAGAGAGATGATATTATTTCTTAGTTTTTCATTTTCTTCAGAAGCAATAACCAACAATTTATCCACATTTCCTTCTTCTTCTTCTTCAGGTTCAGTATTATCATTTGTGAATGTCATGAACAATACTTCAAGACTTCCTGCATAGTCATCTTCCTCATTGGAATCACTATCATGTTTAGAGAAAAGATTATTTTTGTTTGAGTCTTTCTTATTGAATATATCTTTTCTTAGGTTCATCTTCATCAGAATCGACGCTTTCTTTTTTGGAGAATAATTTCTTCGTGTTTGGTCCTTTCTTCTTGAATGTTTTTCTTTTGGGTCCATCTTCATCATCACTATCATCCTTGCAGGGGAACTTTGCAACATAATGACCTATTTTTCCACATTTAAAACAAATGATAGGGTATTTACCTTTGAGTTTGGACCATTTCTTTAGATTCTTCACAAATTGTGCCAATTTTGATTCAACATCAGAATCATCACTACTGTAACTACAATTGTTCCCTTTCCTTGATGTTTTCGAGGCCTTGAATGCAACTTCTTTGTGATTTGAATTTTTTGTTATCATTTCATATGCAATAAGGATTCCATGAATTCATCCACTGAAAATTTTTCCAAGCCTTTAAACTCTTATATAGCACTGAATTTAGCATCAAAGCAGTCTGGGAGAGATCTTAGAACTTTCTAGACAATAGTCTTCTCCTTGACTTTTTCAACAATCCCTTTGAGAGAATTGGAAACTTCATCTACTTAGTGGAAGTAGGAAACAATGTCTTCTTCATCCATTTTGAGTCTTCAAAATTCCTTCTAAAGGTTTGGAGCTTAGCCTTCTTGACTTTTTCATCTCTTTCATCAATGGTAATAAACTTCTCCTATGTCTCTTTGGTTGTTTTAATACTCATAACTTTAGTGAATTCTTAATCTAATAGACCACTTACAATCACGTTTAATTCCTTTGCATTTTCAATATATGTCTTTTTTCCATCTAGATTTGTTGGAAGAGGAGAGGGGATCTTGTATCCATATGTGACAGACTACGAAACTTAGACTCCAAAAGACATCAAGTAGAATTCCATTTTAACTTTCCAGGAAGTGAAATTTGTTCCATCAAATTGGGTGACTCTACCTGCATCCTTACTGACCATTGTGACTCAAACATTTGTCTTCTGGTTGTTAGGTTGATTTTGAAGAAGCTAACTCTAATACCAATTGTTGGGAATATTGAGGGGGGTGAATCAATATTTCTTTCAATTGTTATTTATGTCAGTTAATATTTTTATCACAAAAAGAAACCAGAATAGAAGATACAAAACAAAAATAACTTTATTAACTGAAATAATGATGATTCTAACCCTCTTGTAAATCAAGCTCCAAACTATACAATAATATTTTAAATTCTTAAGGCTTCAGCCTTCAATAGACCCAAGCTCCTACTAAGTAAAAATGAGGACTCCAATCCTCTCAACAACATCCAAGATCCAACTTGGTTAACAACCAAGACTCCAATCCCTCCAAGCTCCAACTTGGTCAATTTTTTTTTTACAAAAGACTTATCGTCAAATGCTTCAAGACTTCCTTCAGTTGTGTTACAGTTGCTTCAAGAATGCACAATAGATTCACTCAAACAATATTCAAAATCTCTTCAATTGTCCTTCAATATATTCTTCAAATTCTACTCCAAATGATGCCCTAAAACTCTTGACTTCAAGACTTCAAATATTCTTCAAACAATGCCCAATAAATTTCTCTCAAAAAGGTGCCAAAAACTACCACAATTTCCTTTAATCTTGTTCCAAACAATGCCCAAAGGCTTGATTTCACGAGATGTTAAGACTTCAAACCAGTGTTACAGGTTCAAAATACTAGAAGTTTTCTCCAGGTATAGCTCTTATCCAATATAACCTCATGTCTGAACTTTAACAAAAATGGCAGGTTAGAGATCCTTTTTAAATGTTACAGTTCTGCACAAGTCCATAGGTTTGAGCCACACTCTCTAGTCATGAGTCTACTATTGCAACACCACTATAGGTTCGAGCTTCTTGAATTAGGCACATATTCGAGCTTCACAATGTCGCAGGTCTTAAATTTCTATTGTCCACAAATACGAGGTTACTATTTTCCATAAGTATGAGGTTACAAAGGTCTTAACGGATCCAAGACTCTTGTCCATATCAGAGGTCTCCACAAGGTAAATGAGGTAGATCTATCCACAAGCCCAAGTATGAATACTGATATTACTGCCACAGGTATGAAATTCTTGCAATAGGTCTGAACTCTTCTGTAATATGTCCACATATTCGAGCTTCAGTTACTCTATAACAGATCCATAGATCGAGCTTCTAGGTGGTCACAAATTTGGTGTAGAAGGTTTGTACTTGAGGTTGAGAAGGTTTTCACTTGAGGTTGAGAAGGTATGCACTTGAGGTATACACTTTCCAAGATCCAACCATAGAAAAATGTAAGAAACAATACAGATTTGTCCCACAGAAAAAACTTCCAAATAATCCTTTTCTATTTTCCTCCTTTAGTTCACGAGTTGTGAAGTCATTTACTCCTCTTTGACTTGTCTTCTAATCAAGACCTAGTGGACGGCTAGAATGATGAGTTCAATCCTTCTATTTATACATGTTTTGACCTATTGTGAAGAGACCCCTCTCTTGGAGGAAGAGTTGACTTGCACATGTAGGCTTATGTCGGCTAGGTTCAAAAAATATAACATTCCAACTTGTAAAATCATTTTCTCTCAGACTATGCTCGTTGGAAAGAGCATAATGTCCTCTATGAGCCTATGACCTCATTTCCTTGAGCTGATGTCTCCTTTGACATCATTAAATTTTTTACTTCCAACACATATACCATCTTGCTACATGCCTCTACCCAAAGAAACATAGGTAGATCCTAGTCATGAATCATATTCTTGGCAACTCCAATAATGGACCAATTCTTTCTCTTCACAACCATGTTCTATTAGAGGTTGTATGAGATCATGAACTTCTCCTTGATCCTCGCTTTCTTATAGAAATCCTTGAAGTCAATGGAAGTGTACTCACCCCCATTATTTGACCTCAAGACTCTGACCTTCCTTTTTGTCTGGTTCTCCACCTAAGCCTTAAACTCCTGAAACTGACTAAAGGCCTTGTTCTTAGTCTTCATAAGGAAGATCCATGTCTTCCTGAAGTAATTAATAATGAATTCCACATATTATGATACTCCTTGTATCGATGTAACTAACATAAATCCACACACATCTACATGAATAAGATCCAAGATCCCTCAGACCTACTCTTATTGCTTAGAAAAGAAGCCTCGGCATTCCACGAGTGCTTCACTGGGAGAAAAATACCATACCAAATTCGTTCATATTGGGGGATATATATTGAGGGGGAAATGGCATAATATATTGAGCATATAACAGGGAGTAAATGGATTTTTATTTTGTGTATAAAAATGGAGCTCAAAGTTAATGAAAACATATAAAGGGATATAAAAAATGTTAATGAAAAATGGATACCTAAAATATCTAGTGAAAGTAGGGATTTTTTAAATTGGGAAGGTGTATTGGGTTTGTATTGGTAGGGGATTAAATAAAGTGATTTTTAGAGTTATTTTCCAATATGTAGTCAAATTAAGGGTATTGTTTAGTATGCCATGAACACATGTGCTATGTCAGAAGTTCATTGAGTGAAGCCCTTGTGTGGCATTCTTGGCAAGTGCACACCATCTACAGATGCCCTATTGCTCAATACTAAAATTTGGTAGACTAGTGGCAATCTTGATCGACAACGTCCTATAGTGTAGATCCTCTTGTGCCATAACTCATATAGGTTGTCACTATCATGTACCAAGGCTTGAACATGCTTACACTTCAACCTATACAAATTTCCCTTTCTAACCTTAATGTTTATTGTTGTGTCAATGCTAGATTTCTCTAGACGATTGGGTACTCTACCATTATGAAACATGAAGGAAAAAAAACCTATCCTTCATAAGACTAGGAGAAAATTCTTCTTCAGTCTTGGTACATATAGCACATCTTGGGTTTCCAACGAGCCACCCAACTCAAACAAGAACATAATTTTTCCCTCACCCTTCACTACATACTTGGCATCATCAGCAAGGGCCACATAAATAAATGAGTCCCTTTTTGTTAGACTATTAAATAGCTCTTGTGCTCGTATCATGTGATGGCATGCACCATTATCCAAGTACCACACACTCTGGAGATTGTGCTAGTAGAAAGGCAAGAAACTAGTGAGAAGTCCTTTTCAACTTCATATTAAACTCTTATGAACCTTGTGCCTTAAAAATGATAAAGAATCAATAATTACAATCTACCTTAAGGGGAAAACCTCTTGCTACAATGAATACAATGCACAAAACAAGATTTGATGCTCCTAAGACTAAGTCTCAATGTATATAAATAGGAGACAAAGGGTACAATTATAATAAAATGGGACCATGAAGGGTTCTAGCCTACATATCAATATAATAATAGAAATATAATCACTCAGTATCTATGGCTTAATAAGGGGCTTTAGGGATAACATGGGGCTTATATATGGCTTAACATGCTCATTCGCTTCAAACCAGCGTTTTCCTCAACACTTGACTAATTGTCAAGTAAGGGTACACTGAGTGGTTGAGGCAGGTTGTTAACTCTCTCACCACTTGTGTTCAATTGCCCGAAATGACACATTAAGCCTGTTATGATGAGGCTAGAGGAATAAGCAGCACCAGGGAGTTTACTTTGTCCGTGGTCAACATGGGACGTCTCAATTCTTGCTAAGTCATATATTCCTAATATATTTGGCTTTTATGCAACTGGATATAGTCTTGGTGTTATAGTGGCAACTGGAAGGTTTGATCTTGGTCCTTGCCCATATTGCTCCAACAAGTTACCAATTCACCATTTAAAAAAAAACACTTGACTAACTCTAGTGATTCTGCATGAATAATTCATCTTCCCATGTCACCTCTTTCACTGGTAGGTTCTTTTATTTAATGAGGTACTTAACAACTGTTGGATTACTTGACTACTTATTCCTTGTTTCAAGGATTGCTTCTACTTCTAGTATGATTTTCCCTTTTTCATTTATCTTTGGTACACTTCCAAGTTGCAAATGAATAGCATAGTCATGATTTCAAGCAAGTGGAAGACCCTTAGGCATTATTCCAAATGCCTTGGAATGATTGTTGATAACTTTATGGAGATCCCTTAATATAGATAATATTAACGTTTGAACATTTCAATAACACAATTGTGCAATTACACCACAATGCCCATTTTTGAGTAGTTTTATCATTCCACTAGAGCTTATCACTTTAGAGGGTTTCCCTTGGATACCTCTAAACTCAATTTCCTTACCTTTTGAGGTAAATATTATGAAGAAATCTTGAAAATTAAAGGTCATTTTTCCTAGCGATCGTAACCATTAGATCCTTAATACAACATTAGCACTACCCATTTGCGTTACAATCATGGAACTATTCAATAATTCCCCCCCATATTCAACTTAATACTATGGCACTTCCGTGAACAAATTATGGTACCTCCATCTACAATCATTACTTGAAACTTTGTTGTTGGATATACGATGTTTTGTTAATTTGTAATTGATGAAGTTATGGGTATTGCCAAAATAAATAACATTGTTACCTTTATCTATCTGATATATTGTTCTATCTCAGGGGTCTTTGGAGTATTGATGTTAGCTAATGCATGATAAGATATTGTTGGAGTAGTCTCTTCTAGTTGTGATCTTGTGATGGTTTCAATTCTTGATATTCTTTCTCTTCGAACTCTACGCAGAATAATTTCTCACCACATTTATGCCCCTTGTTGTACTTGCTATCACAATTGAAAAATAGTTTTTTTTCTCTTCTATCATCCATTTGTTGATGTGTCAACCTTGTTGGTTGAGTGAGGTTATGAGAGAGAGCATGATTATCCATATTTGTTCATGACCAATTTTCTAGTAGTCATATTTTTGCTTTCATCTTTCCTCACTATATTGAAAGCATGCTCTAGGGATTTAGGTTCAAAGAGATGCACTTTATGTTGGATGTTTTCCTTTAAAAAGATCTAACAAATTATCTTTTGAAATGCTCTTTATCTAAGAATCAACTTTGGAAATTCTTGAATGTGCTCTATAATTGGACCTTTTTGTCAAAGAATTATTAGTTGACTAAAGAAAGTATTGTTCTTAATATCCCCATAATGTGTTATCAATTCCTATGTAAAAATGGACCAAGATATAACAGAGTCATTTCCCTTTCACAAAGCCATTGATACCGTACATGTTGGTTTATTTATAAAAACATAGTTGCAATACTTACCTATTGTAAGGATGACACTCGGTGTAGATCAAAGTATTGTTCCATCTAAAATACCCATGTTATAGGATCGTTACCATCAAACCACCTCATATTGATCTATGAAATGTAGTAATTCCTTGGTGTTGACTTGAATCTTTGATGATGTGGATCTTTGATTGAAAATTCATGATTATGGTTATGTGATTCAATATTTGTGCTCTTCAATTGTGATAAAATACTCCCCATATGTGATTTGAGTCTCAACACCACACTTCTCCTTATGTTCATGAATTCCTTGGATCTTCATATAATTTTTTGGGAGATCCTTTTATAAAATGGTTTGTAATTCTTCTATGCATTTTTGTATTTCTTTCTTATTTTTATTCATCTTATTTTCTATTTCATCCATCATTTTTTCTTACATTCATTCATTTTCTTTTCCACTTCATCCATCATTTATCTTTTAAGGTTTTCTCCAAAACCTAATAAATCCACCTTTTTCAACATACAACCATCCATTTCATTAACATTATTTTATAATTGGGAAATTCTAAGTCTCTACTTTATTCATAAGTCCTAGATGAGCCTTTAGGAGGTGTAATTGGTGTAGTAGTTTTTGGATCTGTTTTTGGAGCGATGTGAGAAAATAATAATAGTACTCTGCTTTATCACAACTCCTAATCACCCAAAAAAAAATGGATACCCTAACAAAAAGTTATGTTACTTGTAAGCTATATACCTTTAAAGTCGTAATTTGGAGAATAAATGAATGGCTAACATTTTTCTTGATATATCTTTGAGATTTGAGTTCTTTGAAGTCTAAAAGTTTGGTTTGTAATACTTTGATATGTCTTCTCTACAATTCCACAAATCTTACCAGAATTTGATGTGCCCAGTGAAATTTATGGTAACTTTCCCAAAACTTGTTGATTTTTTGCCTCTTCCCAAGAGCAAACTTGTATAGCATGCCCTCTATCCAATTCTTCAAATATAATTTTGAAATTTTTACACCAGGTACTTTTGTATGTCTTGGAAAACCTTTGAAAATTTTACAATCCAAAAAGTCTCAGAATTTATAAAAGAAAAAAAAAAATTATATATATTATAAAAAAATACCAAGCCTATTGGTTTCAAACTAATTTCAAGATAATTCAGAAACCCTCACTTCCACAAAAGCCATATTTCTGAAACCAAAGTCTGAAACTTTTTACCACATGTACCTAGAGATCTCTCTTCTCTGTCCGTAAAATCTCACGATCGAAAACATACCTAAAAATAAGTTAGAGTGAAAATGTCAAACCAACCTATTTGAAATTGATTTTAGGGGTAATTAAAATATCTTAACTTTCTCATAGCATATCTCTGAAAGTATAATGAACCAAAAGTACCTAGCAATCTTGTTGCTATCTCCTTACAATTTGATGGTCTAAAACATCCCTGAAAAAATTATAGCAAAAATGCTAAAGTGACCAATTTGACACTTATTTTAGGAGCATTCAGGGACCATAACTTCCTCAGAGCATATCTTTGAAAGTATAGTGTACAAACATCTAAAATATTAACCATATTTTCCCCAATATATCTCCTTTATATGCTTCAAATTTCACCATATGAAGTGTCCAAAAAAAAAGGCTAAACCAAAAATGTCAAGCTGACTCATTTGAAATAGCAAAATTCTATGGTCATAGGCTCAAATACCAAATGTTATGAAATTTGCACCTTAAAAATGATCAGAAACCAATAATTATAGTCTACTTCGACAGAGAAACCTTCTTTTATAATGAACATGATGTACACGACAAGATTTGATGATCCTAAGACTATGACTCCTTAGTATACATATAGGAGACAAATGGTACAATTATAAAAAAATGGAACCATGAAAGGTTCTAGCATACATAACAATATAACAACAGAAATGTAATCACTCAATATCTAAAGCTTAATAAGTGGTTTATAAGGTTAACATAAAACTTATATAGGGATTAACTTAAACTTATCCAACCAAGTCGGTTGATGTTGTTATCTATTGCAATTTTCCCTTACCCTCCTTCTTTGGACACATAACCATAATGTTCGTTCTTGTGAGAAATGAAACACTTGATTTTGCTCAAGTCCTTCTTCTTCATTAGCTGTGAAGTTGACTCTTCACAATTACCCTTCTCACTAGAACCCTTTTCTCTGTCCTTCTTGACTAACAAAGCCCAAGTTCCCTTTTCTCCTTGTATGTTGGCTTTAGACTCCTCTTGAACTTCTTTCTAGATGTGATCATCCCAAAGCCTCTAAAAAATGGGAATATGCTCCCAAGCACAGATACCCTTGACAAGTGGCTACCAAGGTTTTGAGAAACCATTTAGTGCCACATTAACTAGTTCATATTGTTGATTTTTGTATAGCATCAGGAGGTATTCTCGCATGCCAAAGGGCCTCCCTAGCCAACTAAAGAAAATTATTGAAATGAAAAATTAAAATTTGCATTTTTTGGCTTCATGTAGGCCTAGAATGGTCAAGTCAGCCCCACCATGAAGGGGTGTGACTTTCGATCAAAAGTCACCCATTTCACATATATAAGAACACAAGTTGACCCCCTAATTTGAACCAATTCAAATCATCACACATCTCTTCTATTTATGATCCACACGTGCAAAGTCAAGAGAAGGAGATTTGAAGTTTGACCACAACATAGAGGACTGCATTTGACCGAGTTTTGACATGTTGAATTTGACTAAGAATCACGTTGATCTTGACCAAGTTTTTGTCCACATTCAACCGCATAGGATTCAAACTTTGATCCATCAGACCGAATTTCATATCATTGACCAGTGTTGACCATCATTGAATTCTTTATTCTTTGGGCATTTGACCAACATTGACTAGCTAGTATTTGACCAGGTTTGACTGGTATATTGTACTTGGATTTGTGGCTTAGATTTCTAAAATTTTCTTAGAATTATAAATATTGCTAAAGAACAATTTCTGCTTACAAGAAAAGTTGTTGGGTTTTTCCCAAGGTTGGATTTTCCCGGGGTAAATTTGTTGTCTCTATTATGCATGGCTATCTATTTATGATCCTACTATTTTCATTGCATTATTGTTGAGATTTTATGTATATAATTGCTTAATGATATATGGGACATGAGATAACTCGAATGGAAAATCATTGGAAAGTAATTATCAAATCAGAAAATTAGTTTCTATTGTATATCATTATATTAAATTCAACACATATCATCCACCTTCTTGCCAATCACTGCAAGTTAATCACGTACCTAGGTAATCCTCTTAAGGTGGCCAGTAACATTGTCAAATCTTGACATCTACATGGATCTAATCCTATTCCTCAAAATCATCTTTTTGTTCATGTTATCACTTTGGAATAAATCCACTAAAGCCTTGAACATTTCTCTGGTCGACTTCTTCTTAGACAAGTGAGGGATCAAATGATCCTTCACTACATCCATGATTACCCACTAGGCTTTGTTTGTCCTCTTTCTCATGAGCTACTAATTGCACTGGGTCTATGGGTGAAGGAATTACCTTATCAACATCTCCCAAAGGTCATTTCCCTTCAAAAGCAAAGTGACTTTCACCTTTCAAGATTGGAAGTTTGACGCTGCATCCAACCTGTCTTCAGACCTTAGACTTCTTTCCATTTCTACATCTAAGCAAACTACCATGTGCTTACTCCTTCAAGCATCCACATGAATTTTACAACCTGATTATATATTTGCTAAAATCTCCTTGCTGATTTAATAGATTTACTGCAAACTATTGTGGAACTATGTTTGGTCCCTAAAACACCCACGAAATTTTTACTGATGCAAATTGTTGGCTTTCAAATCTGTTGCAAATTGCCAATTGACCTAACTCGTAAGATTTTCTGCTAGAGAAACCTTTGTTGCAGATACCCATATGGCCTACATGGCCCTATTTACACACCCTTCCTAGCTGCCCACAAGCTGCTTATCCCTACCTTGCACTATACAATTGCCTCCTAGTAGAAAAACTGCTACCTGGTTGCCTAGAAATCTATCATTCAATTTCTAGTTTTTTTTTTTTTTTTTTTTTTTTTTTTTTTTTTGCTATTATCGGTTTGCAAACTTGAAATTGACCTCCCTCTCAAAGTATAAGCTTTGATACCAAGTTAAAGTTCCTTAACCCCAAGAAATAGGAAAATTATTTCCTAGTAATTTCTTTATGAATTAATTAAATTGCGACTTATTAAAGAAAATGCACTACCGAGATTGGAATTAAAATAAATTTCTGTAAAATCAAATTAGACACCAATTTCACATATGCGCACAAAATATTTATGCCCTTCAAAAAAGTTGTTCATTAAGATAATATATCATCGTACAAGGACTCCCTTACTAGGAAAATGGCCCTCTAAGAAGAAATACAAAATATTTCTAGATTCACTGGGCACCTATACAGCTTGCATAGCCTTTAGAAAATCGTTGGATCACCCCCTCAAACTAGTATATAGTCCACAGGATGTGTTGTAGATGTTGTACAGCCTGTTGCACAACCTACACTCTACAACACAACTCCCTATTTGATTTGGTGACCGATCTCTCCTAATTGTAATCTCCTCCCTTAGTTTAAACACTAGATGAAGATCCTTTATCACCCTTGTTGTGTTTTCCTTGAATCATTGTCTTTCGTGACTCAATCTCTCAATGTCTCTTGTGACTTTCTCCTTCCCCTAACCTTACTATTATAATCTTGAGTTATGATTGAATCCATTAACCCTAATCTCCAAAATGATTGACCTTTGTTGAAGGCTGAAGGCTTAGGATGGTCTAGACGCTTAGACTTGTGCAAAAGTTCCCACCTGATGCTACAAACATAAGCATAGAAATGCATTAATTTAAAACGGGAAAGAAAAGAATAAATATTGTTCCATGCCCTTTCTATTTTGTGAGTAAATATATTGGAGTTATTAACAACCCCCCATGCCTTTTGCCTCTCTTTATCTGATATCCAATGGGAGTATCTTGTATGTGCTTCATCTAAATGTTGACACCTGGTTTCCCACATTTGTGAATAAAGAACGCTATCTATGCTTGAAATATTTCTGTACATTTTCTATTTTTCCAAGCTTCGAGGGGTTTAAAACTAATACTTGCAAAACAGAGGTCCAAAGTCAACTTGAGATCTTCATTTGATTGATTCTCATTCTCAATGCAGAAAATGATAAAGAGTCAAAAACAAAAGCCTCATTCCCGTTGCATTCCAACCAAAACATGCACTTTTAAACAGTAACTGACGCTATGCTACCGGAAATGCCAAGCCTGGGTGCCTGGAACGCCCATTCCAGATAGGAAAATATGTACAAAATACCATCAAAACGATTCAACACCATATCTGATTTTTGAAACCCTACATATAATTTCTGAAACACTGAAACCATAAGACAGAAATTCCCAGTAAACTAATTAGGTGCTCAACTGAAATTCTCATCACTAAAATGGGACAGGCACACACTAGGGGAACACAAGCCCTAATTTATTATCTTCCATTTTATAAATGGAGGGCTTGGTGTCTCCCTTAAGCACATAATAATTCATCCAGAAAATTTGAGTGCTTTTTTCAACGTGGAGAGAAGTTTGCCACTTTTACAAGGGATTGAAGTCATTTGTCACACGTTTTATGGCACAAATAGTCTGTTGTGTACTTCTACAGAATTGTGGCTTAATTTAATATATCAGGCTACTCCAAATCGACCATAGATTATGAAATTCTACATCTTCCAGCAACAATCGCAGCCCTCGAGAGGATATGGATGATGTGGAAGTTTCAATATTTGGATGAAGATATGTTTGATTAAATATGTAATTGAATTGCTAATCTGTAATGAATGTGGAATGCTATACTACCAAGTAGTGTGACAAGACACCCATTTTGCATATATTGTACACATAGCAGTGATCTACCAACATTAATGAAAACTCTTTTTGGCTTTATTTTCAAATTTGAAATTCACTGACTGCTATTCTATATTTTTTTTGTCTAGTGGGCTGTGTGTATTTGTCATTTCTTAGTTGTATTATATCCTGATTTTCCAAAAAATTGTCACATCTTTATCCATTTCTGTATACCATATTTGTGCAACTAAGAGCCAGGCTTGGAATGCATCATAGTATTCAAGGTACCTGTTATCAAATTATGGAGGGAAGAATTCTTGCATGGATAAGCATTAAGCATAATTTCGAAACTATCAAAATCCTGATGGCGTAACAATGCTCAAACAATCCATCATGCATGTTCAAAGGTGGTAAATCAGCCTTTTATAATCCATCCAAGGAATCAGATATGCACAGTAGGCACTCTGAAAATGTTACAAATACAAACTACAAATATAGTCATGTTATATGACTTCAACATAAATCTTGTTTCATACAATGGCTCACCAAGTATAGGCCCCCCAAATTGTCTATTTTCCAAATATTGAATTTTCCATGACAATTGTTGTTTACTTTTTTTTGAAAACATGCTTATTTAAACGTGGTAAAAAATGACTACTCTGGTTGCCAACGCAATTCTGACAATAACCATCTAGTATAAAATCAAATGAAAGCTGGACACCTGCAGTGGTTATTTGCCCTTTCAGCACTTATGGGAAGCATCCCATCAATACCTGCCCCAAGCACAAAAGATATTTAAAATACGTGTAGGATAGTCAGCCTACTGCACAGAGACAAAACCACTTTAAATACAAGGGAGATGTCGAAGGTTTCAAAGCGCTACAAAGTAAGAGGTAGAGTTTTTGTGTTATGTCACGTTGAGCATAAATCAAGGCGTTAGTTTAACATTCCAAGTATGGGTCACTTCAGTAGTTCAATCATATAAAACATTAAAGGTCATGCTGTAAATAAGATGGAGAGAAGAAGAATGCACCCTGAGAAGAGCAAGTGCCGTTCATTTTAATAAAGAGAATATTGTTTAGTATCCCCAAGTTCTTTTTTCTTTATATTTCATATATGGCTGAGGCCTGGCATGTATCCTCATGATCTAATTCCTAACTTTCATCGAAATTAGCTTCCTGCCCCTGTTAACAAGGAATATGTATTTCAGAAACATTTGAGAACCTTTACATATACTCTTCTTTCTTACCCTTCAGACTACTCTTATAACTAAAATTTAAAAAGAATAAGTTCAACTTGAAGATAAGACAGTCATTTCACATGAACTCTCATGATGCACAATCAACAAACAATCCTACAATATGTACAATCTTATAAAAACACTCCTCCTCCACTCACCAGACCATGTCCAAAATAAAACACAGATCTTGCCAGCCTGTCATCAGAAAGATTCAAGGTACCTGCCATCAAAATTTTAAAAGCATAAGATGTTTTCATGGATAACCATTAATCATAAAATGTAAAGAAAAAGAAATGACCAGATCATATATCATGGTCAAGAAACTCATATTAGATTTTCAATATGGTCCATCAATTTACAAATTTGTTCCAGAACATTTATGAGCTCCTCCGAATTGCTGATAACAGCAAACCTTATTTATATGTCTGCATGAGTATCTTACTAGATGCATTACAAAGATGTTATGCCTTCGAGTATATCACGTCCGTCACCTCATCGCATGGTATGAAAGTCTAGGTCAAAAATAGCAACGAATGACGAGTTAGGAGACCAACCAAGTGAGTGTGACTGGAGCATTAGTTTGCTTCTAAAATGGTCGTTCCCTTCTTAGAAAGCATAGGCCTGCATATGTTGTGCTGAATTATGAGTTGACTTCTGTATATTTTCCTTTATTTTTGTTAAAAACAATTATAGCATGAAACAGGAAATGAAAATGCAATCCCAATTTTAAATCTAGGTTAGTATACACAATTTGGCATGCAATTTGTTTGTTTCACTTACCATCAGAGATATTAGTGTCCAGACGCCAGCCATGAATAAATGGAAACCGTTGGCATCCCTCAAAACTCCATTCTGGAATCTTGGAGATAAACTCCATGGCTGAATAAACCCAAATACAAAATCAAGCTTCTACCTGTAGTCGCAAAGAATGTTTTCCGCCTGCTCCTCTGCATCATTCAGAACAAAGCTCATGTTGGGTATGTATCCTGCCTCCTTCATCTGCCCAAACAATGTCTCCAACTTTGCATAAATTTCCACCGTTTGAGGGTGTGATCTGTCTCCTATGAGGAAAGTATACACCTTGCTATTCACCTCAATCCAGCTACACCCTGGTTTTTTAGTAACCTTCCTGTCTTTCATTAATTTTCGAACTTTCTCTACGCCATCCCACCTGCCAGCAGCTGCATAAACGTTTGAGAGAAGCACATAATGTGCAGCATTTTCAGGATCTAATTCAAAAAGGTGTTCTGATGCATATTCTCCCAGCTCTACATTAACATGAATTTTACAGGCGCTAAGCAAAGAACCCCACACAAAAGCACTGGGTTTCACTGGCATATTATTTATCAAGTTGTATGCATCGTAGAGGAGCCCTGCACGGCCAAGGAGATCCACCATGCAACTGTAGTGTTCTGCTGCAGGTGTGATGTGATAGTCATGACTCATGCTATGAAAGTAGCGCCAGGCATTGTCAACTAGGCCTGCGTGGCAGCATGCAGACAGAACCCCAACAAGGGACACATGGTCTGGCTTCAAGCCAGAGTGCTTCATTTGTTCAAAAAGACACAGAGCCTCCTTCCCACACCCCTGTATAGCATATCCCACAATCATTGCATTCCATGAGACCACATCCCGGCCAGGCATTTCATCAAACACTTTACATGCATTCTTTATTACACCACATTTGGCATACATGTCTACAAGTGCACTTCCCACAAAAAAATTATGCTCAAATCCACTTTTAACTATGCCTCCATGGATATGTTTCCCACAACCCAATGATGCCAAGTTTGCACAGGATGAGAGAGCACTTGCGAATGTGTCAGAGTCTGGCTTAACACCTATCCTATGCATATCTTGAAATAGCTTCAGGGCCTCTTCGAAACAACCATTCTGCGCATACCCTGCAATCATCGCATTACATGGGAACACATCCTTCTTAGGCGTTTTCTGAAAGAGCTTAAAGGCCTCGTCAACATACCCATTTTGTGCAAACCCCGCAATCATTGCAGTCCATGAAACAGCATCTCGTTCCGGCATTTTCTCAAACAATTCCAGCGCTTCATCAAGGTAACCCCTCTGCATATATCCTGCAATCATCGCAGTCCACGACACAACATTCCGTTCCGGCATTTCCTGGAAAAGCTTAATAGCATCGTCAACGCAGCCATTCTGAACATATCCAGCCACCATCGTAGTCCATGACACAACACTCCTCTCGGGCATCTTTTCAAAGAGCTCAAACGCCTTATCAACAAGCCCTGTCTGCACATACCCAGCCATCATGGCATTCCAGGAGACCACATTTCGTTCAGGCATTTTGTCAAATACTTTGAGCGCATCCTCAATACTTCCACCTTTAACGTACATGTCCACCAAGGCACTCCCAACAAACACATTTGACTGAATCCCACTTTTAATTACAGCTTCATGGACCTCCCTGCCATGTTTCATACCCGCTATGTGGGCACAGGCAGGGAGAAAGCTTGTGAAAGTGAACTGATTTGGCTGAATACCTGTTCTCTGCATTTCATAGAAAGCTTTCGTGGCTTCCTTACGAAGCCCGTGGCGCACATATGCTGCGATCATAACAGTCCAGGAGACGACATTCCACCTCCGCATCGAATCCAAAAATTTTCGAGCATCAGCCAGAATCCCGCACTTGGCATACATGACCACAATCTTGGTTTCTATAAACAGGTTAGGCACAAACCCAGTGAGAACCATATGGGCATGCAGCAGTTTTCCCTCTACGGGGGTCCTTTTATTGACGCAATCCTGCAAAAGATTGGCATAGGTGCAGTCGGCTGGGATACTCGTTTGATGCGCACTGCCATGGGAACTGGTACTATTAGTACTGGAGTTGGAACCTTCAGGATGAGCAATGTTCGTCCTGTAATTGCGGGATAATAATGAGTTTGTCAGAAACATTGGCAATGGCAAGGCTGGCTTCGTTATGATCCTGCCCACTGCGAAGTAAATTTAGAGGAAAATTTACAACGGTCATGGCTAATGAAAACAATAAAACTATCTACTCATTTGATCATTTAGCTTCAGGGAGAGAGGTTTTGAAGATGTTCCACTGGGAATCGGGGTCAAGTCCCTGTTGGAATCTGTTTGACAGATACCAACATTGTCTGACCAGTTGCTAGCAATCTTGTTTCGAACTGAGACGGTTTGCTCTACTCATTACAATACTCGGAGATAAGAGGTTTGAGGTTGATTAGGAAGTTGAATGGTGAGGCTCATGATTTGTCCAAGGGAGGTTTGAGGTTGATTAGGAAGTTGAATGGTGAGGCTGATGATTTGTCCAAGAAAGCAGTTGGATGTCAGATGCTGTACTGGTTGACAGTGGAAGTTTATTGGTTGGATCTCAGGATACAAGAATGTTGTAACGGTTTACAGTGGAAGTTTACAGGGACACTGATTTTCAATGTCCTATTTTAATAATTAAATTTTATGTGTCCGATTTTTGTAATATTATTTGCAGTATTATGTTTTAATTTAGGATAATTTAGTGATAATAAGAATGGTGGGAATATAAACACCAAAATTCTAGAAGCCGGAGTTAGTTACGCAAATTGGTTAATTTTTAATTTTTTTGCAAAGATTATTAATTAGGTTGAAGGTGTGTTTTTGTTGTGAGGCTTATCCTCATGACACTGTTCAGATTTATTATATTTAACAGAATCTTGAATAGGTGTCCCACAATTCCATATCTTGAATAGGTATCTCTTCCCTTTTGTTTAAGGTCACTCTCCTCCGCCCTTCATTTAACTCGTCGGCGTTCTTTTGCACCGTAATGTGCAAATACTAGTTTATAATATTAATAGAGCTTATTTATGAGTGTAAATTGCCCCTAGTTTCATTTTATGAATAAGGAGTTGAATTTTTGGTACTTCGATTTATTTTATGAATAAGTGTTGTAGAGCATGGTAGTGTAGTGTAGTGTAGTTTGGGATTTAAGTTGCAAATTGATATATGAAGTAGAAAAGTTAATTGTTTATTAAGGGATATGGATTTACATTAATATTCGTTGGGTAGTAACTACTACTAAGTTGGCACATTTACACTTTTACTCCTACCTTGTTAAAGCATTGAAGAAAACATAAATAATGGAAGGTACTATCTCCCATACGTATATTTATTTCCATCTTATTTCTATTCATTTTTTATGGAAATATGGTGGATAAACAATGGTAAATAGGTTATTTACTTATGAGTTGTTTTCAAGCATTTTAATTATGAAGCTTAACAATGAAAAATCATTGCACAAATATTTAAAAATCATGGCATAAATATTGCAATTACTTCTGGAAATTATGGCAAAAAAAAAATCTGAGGCATTTATCTATATGACACAAAGGTTATACCTCCAAAATTATGGTCCAAAATCCATTGCTATAGTCCTGCCATTTCCGAGACTAATAAGGAGTTAATTTTTTTTTTTTTTTTAAATACTAAGAGTTAAGAGGTTTTTCACTTAAACAAAGGATGAATAATTAGTAGAGAATACATTATTTTCATTTGTTTTGTTATATATAGATAGATAGAGGAGTTAACTTTAATGTATTTAAAAAATAAGGCTTTAGTGAGATGATTATAAGTGGATGTGTGTTGGGTGGAATATTGAATTAAAAAGGAATTGAATGTACTTATTATGTATTGGGATATTTTCATAGATAATTGATACAAGTTAATCTAAGGTGAAAAAATTGGGTGAGATGGGATTAATTGGAAGTGCATAAAAATCACAGAAGATGTTGCTCTCCTACACATGCGTTATAATTGATGGTAATTTTAGTTGCCCCATCTTGAATGATAACCTCTCCATACGCGTTTAATACATTCATATTACTTGTAACATTTAATAACAATGTTATAATTTATCAAGTCCAAATTAACATTAAAATTGCCATCCAATTAAAATTCATTTAATACCCATGCTTGTTAGACGATTCTCCTCCAATTAAATAAAATTTATTACCATTAACTTTTCCATGGAAGATGGAATGCAATCACCTTTAGTGCATCCTCATACCATAAAGCAAACTTACATCATTTTCAAGCAATCATCTTCTAGTATGTAGAATTTTGATAACATGGTTTGTAGGGAAAATACAAAACTTGCTTAACCTACCTCCATTTAAGAAACATACATCTTTAGATAAGTTCTTAGGTTCCTTTTGTTAAGACATATTCTCGTGGTTCAATTTCACTTTATTTTAAGAAAGTTGTACTTGTGGAATATATGTTGGTTTTAACCCTACATAATTAATTGTTGCAAACATATTCTTAATAAAAACAAAAAAGATGCATTGGCATACACACACAGTTTAACATAGAGATTTTATCCTAAAAACCCGAACTAGGAAATCCAAAAATCTAAGGAAAACTTAAACCTTATAGTGTAGATTTCAGATTTTCATTATATCTTCGTAGGTTTTTTGTGACAAATTGTACAATGGAATGTTTGTGATAGCTTACAAATCATATTGGTATCAAAATAGGTTTCTTTGGGTATATTGTGGGGAGTCGCGGGAGATCCAGATTGGTTAAGCTAAAATTCATAAAATCCCAACCATGGTCAATGAATCTATTAATAACCCTTAAGATCCCATAGAGGGCAGGTTTGCATGATTGGAAGCATAAGTCACATATATAAACCATATTGTGAACTCCATCTGGCAGCCTTGACCAATAACCTTGGGCTATTTGGAGAAGATGGAGGTTCTAAAGCATAGGTTAGATTAGAGAGGATATTGGGGGATTAGGGAGAATCATAGAGGGAGCCTAAGAAAGAACCTAAAAAGGAACAACCGATTTTGAGTGTTGTGAACCATTCACAATCCCCATTGAAGATGGAAATGAAAGTT
Organism: Pinus taeda; assembly: GCA_000404065.3. Lineage (NCBI taxonomy): Eukaryota > Viridiplantae > Streptophyta > Pinopsida > Pinales > Pinaceae > Pinus > Pinus taeda. Next base: position 20,656 of record APFE031705039.1, on the reverse strand, counting down.
GCATCAAGCCATATCAAAGTGGGATTGATGCTTTGAAGTTAAATCACTAGTTGTAGCATTTAGAAGTCCATTTTAGTGTTCAATGTATAGAGGAAGAATAGGAAAGTGTGTTTGCTCGTCTAAAACTAGAGGGTCATGCCTTGACTTGGTGGGAAATCCATATGGAGACTCTGAGGTCGGAGGGAGATCCCATAGTATGATTTCAAAACTCTCATAAAGTCATAGTTTTACCCTATATGTATGTAGAGGACCAATGGATTCAGTGGCATTACTTTAGGCAAAGATAGGGACAAAGTGTGCAGGAGTACAACACAAAATTTAGAAAGATGGGCATAATTTTAGGTATCTCCCTAAAGAACCCAAACATAATCCTCTAATATTTAGGGGGCATACACAACCATTTGTGGAAGTAAGTGATGTTGTTCAAACCTAGAACAATGGACAAGGCTTGTGTACAAGCACAATACCTAGAGAACATAGGCAAGAATAAAGGGCAATCAAGTGGATCAAAGCAAAAGAAGCACCAAGAAGCTTCCAAAAAGGGGAAGAATTAGAAAGGGGGAAAGACAAAAAGATAACAGTCGGAACACATTAGTGCAAATATCCTACCAACCACTGTAACCATTGTAACATTGATGGTCATATAGAGAAGAAGTGTTTGAAATTGCATCTAAAGCTCAACTCGAAGAACTGGAAGAAATAACCTAAGAAGAAACATTGCATGGTCATTGATTCAAGAAACCCGGTGGAAAGTAGCTCAGACGTGGATGACAAGATTGTTTGTACATTAGTGTAGAAGGAAGTGAACTTGAGTAGCCTTCAGCAATAGAAAGAGAAGGAAATTACCAAACTTTTCCATACAAAGATATAGGTCAAGAAGATGAAAATTAATTCTCTATTCGACTTAGGATCACATGTGAATCTCATGGCAGTAGATGTAGTCAAGAAATTGGGATTGGAGAATTGTGACCATCCTAGCCCATATCCATTGGGATAGGTCAACAAGAAGGTAGATATAAAGGCAACCATATAGTGTAGAATCAAATTTTCTGTTAGGAATAACTTTATTGATGAGGTAGAATATAATGTAGTTCCACTTTATGTATGTAGAGTTGTACTTGGGAGTCCCTATATGTACATGTTGGATGGGATTTTCATGCAGAGATCCAAACACTACCATCTCATCAAGGACATAAAATAATTCATCATGAATGTACACAAGGGAAAGTTGAATAGAGATAAAGGTAATCAAACAATGCAAAACCAAATTTGCATTTAGTGTTGACTTTATTGGTGAGGTGGAACTAGATGTAGTTCCACTTGATGTATGTGTAGTTGCGTTTGGGAATCCCTGCATGTATATGGAGGATGTGATATTCATGCATAAATTCAATCACTACCATCTCATCAAGGATGGAAGGTCCTTCATCATCCATGTGCACAAGGGCAAGTCAAAGAGCTCGTTAGTAAGTGTGTTACAGGCCATTTTGTCAGATTAGCCCAAAAGACCTGAAAACTAGATCAATCAACATCCTTGAACACTTTGTCATAATCCCTTTGCATATCCCTAAGCATTAATTCTCCAAAAAGTTTGATTTTCTGGATCTACCTACTAAAAAACCATGATTTTAGGCCCAGTGCACTCTACATGCTTGTCCACTAGCATTGCATGCAAGTTGCATAGCTAAGGACCATTGTTGATCAAGGCAGATTGCTCCATTCTGTAGGTGCGCATTTTGCAAGTGCGCTGATTATATAATTTCTAGAAAAAAGAAATGAATCTTCTCGTAGAAGCTCCTAAGGTGGTTTTAATCATTTACCATGGATAGAGATCTCGAATTTCTATCTATTCCTATTCTACTGATCTTATCTCTTATCCCTTGAGCTTATTCTCCCTCATAAGTGGATCTCAAACCTAGATTGGTAAATCCTAAACTACCATGTTTACCTTATAAATTTACTACCTCCCATGGATTTTGAGTTGGCTTTTAGAGATTGCTAGTGCCCTCGTGCCATTTCTTTAAGATTAAGGAATCATCATCCATTTGCGTTAGGGTTGAGTGTGAAGGTTTTCTTTGTGGCAAGGAAGGGCAAGACAATTGGGGAGATATCTACAAAGTCATCTTCTATATATGGTTGTAACTCTCTCATTTATTTATTAATACAAAAAGTACTATGTTTTTCTATACTTGTGTCATGTTAATGCTTATGTATTTCAATGCCATGTTGACTCGTTGAATAGAGATATTGGATTATGATATGTGGGTATTATAGTTCCTTTGCTTGTTTTATTCATTGTTGTAGGTTCCATTTATAGCGTGTGGAGATAGGATTGGAGCTTACAAGCGAAGAGAAGATGAGGAATTGCTACGGATATAGAGTAGGTCTCTTTTCTGTGGTTTAATCTCTCCAAGGAAAACATTGATATTTTTTCCCTCTGTTGTTATAGACCAAACCACTAGATCTAGGGAGTTCATTTTTGTCCGCAGAAGTGAATTTCCATATAACAAATTGGCGACCATATTAGGGAATGGTATTTCCCTTAGTGGTTTCCTTGGCCTTAGCATTATTTCATCTTTCAAAGTGACCTTAATTGACTTATTCAGACAATAATTGACATCAAGAAAACACATTTTTGAGCTTGGTTGGGTCTCTTGTGTTGTGTCTTGACCAAACTTGCCCTAGTGCATTATTTGTTCTAAGACAGAGTGCCTCAGGACTACCTCTCCTCTCTAGAACTATGTTGAAGCACACTGGTGTCTGTTATACACCTACTTTGATCATGTAGGATGCAAAGAATTGCATTCATTTGCCTTTCTCTTTATTTTTCTTTGGTCTGGTAAGTTTTTCTTGAGTCTTTGAGTTTGTCTATGTCTCTAAAAGGCCATCATAATATTTGCATTTGATTTTATTAGCCTTTGATGAGAATTTCTTTGGTTTTTTCTTCCTTCTTACCCATTCGGTTTTTGGCATGATTAATCATTGGTTTGAATAAATTTATATTACAGTCATATTTTGTGTGATTTCTCATATCAATGACCTAGCTGCATATTAGTTTTCATCGGATTTAAAAATTAAGAGGAAAGAAAAGAAAAAATTTCATTATTTATATCATATAGGGTTTTGAATTTAAGTTGGAACAATTGCATTAAAACATCTACTTAGAAAGCTTTGTTTGTTGCATTTTTGTGTGTTGTGTTATTCTCAAGGAAAATTTTAACAATGGAAAATTTTCTTGAAGTTTAAAAACATTGGCGAATCTCACTAATCCCTAATATGCAAACTACAAAAAAATTATTGATATATTTGTAAAATTATTCAAATTTATAATGAATTTATATATATTCTCTATATAATGTTGGCGATTTTTAAGGTAAAATAATTTTATATCCTAAAATTTGGGCGAATCATCTTTTATAAAGATCGGAAATTGGCAAATCTTTTTTTGTGGAAAAATCATAAAAAATTAGCCCACTGGGCGAACATTAGCCTGTAAAATTTTCCATGATTATTCTTTGTTTCTTCCATCCCATAGATAGATTTTCATTGAAAATAAAAAAGTTTTTACATCATGCTTGATTGCATTATAGGGAATTCGGGTGAACTCGTTTGATGAAGCATTGAAACTGAAATATAATCAAAGATCAAATCTAAAATTTACTCAATGAATCTAAGGAGCATTTGGAACATTAGTGACACACATAAATGATCTAGGCTAGAGACATGTTTCGACCTTTTTAAACGTAGGATTTGTTGTTCCTTTTTTGCATTACATTATGGGGGTAGTTGGTATTCCACGTATGTAAGTATGTCAAATCGTTCTCCACATACCCTTGGGTATATTAGATGGCACTTCACATATGAAAAGTATATTGAAATACTTCCCATCGTACAGGACACATTAGATAACACTACCATGAACTGCACTCCCACATATCTATAGGTATATTTTGGAAGTCCCATATAGGTTGCTATCCCACCATAGGTAAGCAAGTCAGTTGCCTTATATACTATGATACACTGAACACAAATTTTGGGAGATTTCCTGCACTTACTGGAAATGATATTTTGTAGTTCATAGTTACTTGGTAAACCCTTTTTCCTAGTTTCCCCTTTTTTATTTATTTTTGTTGTTAATTTCTAAAATTTATTAAACCATCATGGAAGAATGCCCTCAGCGACCCGGTCGTTCACGTAGAATGCAAAGATTTTCTCCTCTACCTCTAGAGGCAACACTTCGTCATTGAACGAATAAAAATATGTAAACTACCGAAACTGGTACTTCGGAAGCTACCCCTTTTGGAACGACATCCAAAATTAACCAACCAAAATCACTTCCTAAAGTCATCATCTAGTGTGCCTATCTTGTTAACAGATCCTTTTCCCAATCAAGAGACGAATATGGTTGCATAAGATCTAGCTTACTCTTCCCAGGTTATGATGTTATCTTCCACCAAGCAAAAAAATAAAATCATGGTGGCTACAAGAAATAAATACTATTTTAACTTGAAACCCTCGACTATTAAGGCTACTAATCAACTTGCTAGTTCCAACTCATCATCTGCCTTAGATCCTTCTCTAAATGTGGTACCTACTGAATTGGCTATTAAACCTCCCAAAGGTGTTATTCACAAATCAACATGCAATCCTCATGCGAGAGATGCACATAACTATAACATAGTCGAGGACTTGGCTCAACCTTCTTCTGCTATGTTAAATCTCGAGGTTTTGCATAATTGTCCTACTGATAAGAGGTCTTTACTTGTTGCAATTGGAGGCATATATCCTTCAGATTCGAGTCTTTTGGTCTTCAATAATGAGAATCATACCCCCAAACTTCCACCACAACTGGAATTTATGATCCAGGTTGTTATTCAAAGTAATAATATCCATCAGACAATTGTGGATGAAGGTGCTTTGACCTATATCATGTTACTTTATTGTTGGAAGGCTATTGGTTCTCCTCAACTTAATCAATCACCCATTAATCTTAAATCTTTTGATCAAAGGGGTTCGAAACCTTACAAAATTTTAAATACATTGCAAGTAGAATTAGTTGGAAAAACAGTTTCAGTAGAAGTTGAAGTTATAGACGGACTATTGGATTATAACCTTTTACTGGGCCACACATGGATTTGTGCCATGACAAATTTCATTTCGACCTATTTTAGGATGATCACTTTCCCTCTCCAGGGGGGCATCATGGTTATCAATCATCTTACTTTTTTTTCCAATAATTCTCAAACTATTGGAAGCATCCTTCTTGTGGGTGAGGCCCCACAGTCTTATCAACATGTCGGAGTAGGATTCTTAAGGATTCCTCTTTGATTGGAAATTTTTCAATGCCTCCTCCTAACATTCCAAATATGGTTTCCTTCATCAATATGATCTCTTCTTGTACTATTCCATCTAATCCTTGGATAGTGCCAGACATCTCTAATGTGGATCCACTTGGTGACCGCATGTTGCTCAGCCTTGTTGAGCTTGAATATGAAGCTATCTATCCAGCCTATTCAACACATTTTGATTTCCCCTCCTTGGTCGATTGAGTCAATCATTCCCAAGATTATGGTTCATCTTCTAATCCTTTCTATAGTACATTCTCTACTGACAAAAGCATCATGGAAATCATGATGTCAGATGATGCGTTGTGGGACAATAATCATCATCGTTCCTCCTTACTATTGAACCTCAGAATTACCCACTCCTTGACAACTTTTCTCAACTTTTTCCCTTGCTTTTCCATAAGATTATAGATCCCAATCAATGATAAATGATAGGTTTTGTCTTAAGGAAGCCATTAAATGATTGACATGTTATATTTTTATGTTTTTTCTATTTGAATAAATTTTTGCAAATTAGCTACAGAACGCAGCCTATTTTGCAACTAACTGTGTAATTTGTAGCTACTTCCATGGTCTGGTAGGTTCCAGGTGTCAAATGAAGAATCTAGCCACATGGGCATCTCTAGGATTGTCTCCACATGGATTCTATCCTATTCACTAAGCCCAGATCGACAAGAAAGCAAGCTCAAGATTGTAGTCAAAGGTGGAGTCAAACATATGATACCTGAAAGCTATAGGACTCTTCATCTTCTTTTGTGTGGTTAATCAATGAATCTAATAGTTATGTTGCAAGCATTAACTTGGATCAACCACTTGTGTTAACAATTCTATTGCAAACATCTCGCTCGAATTTAAACCACTTGTAGTTGATCAGACATTTACACAGTTCTGTTGTAATACGTATGAGCCACCTGTAGATAGTTTCCCTCAAAGACGGTTATGATTATTTCCTTTTAAATACTAGTTGTGTAGAACCGAGGGGGGTTTGGAGAATTTTATGTATTAAGTTTAGACTTTCAGCTTTGTATTTTGGACTTCGTTTTTTTCTATAATATAAGTCATGTGTTGACCAATGATCATTTAAAAGAGAATTTTTAATTATTTAGCAGCTCAACCAAGTCAATTGCAGAGGGCCCTTGCATTGAAGGAGGTTTTCTTTCCATTCATTTTCTGTTTAGTTTTAATTTCATTACTTTGCTTTTAGCAGTTTTTCTAACTTAGGTTTATTTATTTTAGTTTTGATCAATAGCATAATGTTAAAACTCAATTGTGCAGTCTTGTTCTTCCAACACATTTCATGAAAGGAAATGATTTTGTTTCTAAACAGAGTAAGGTTGAAGTAAGAAGAATGCATTGTTGTCTAGCTTACTCATTGTTTTGTTATTTATTTTCCAGGACAAATTTATCAATCCACTGTGTTAATGAATGTTTTTGAACAATATTTCAAGTTGATACTCATCCTAAACTAAACGGTTAAACATTCACTTCACACAATGGCTAGAACCAATCAGTTACCTTCTACATGTTTCATTTAGTTCTCTAGATCATAAAGGACAGAAAGTTGCTTGTATCCCATCTCAAGAAGGTTATCTTTCAAAATTGAAGGTTAGAGTAACTAGAAGTACTTCAGTTGATTTCATTCTCTGTGTTTGTTTCAACATGCATTACAACTTCACCCTTAATTTTAAGAAACATATTCATGACTTAGGATTAATGACAAGATAAGATAGATGCCTATTTTTCCTTTCTTTAAATTAGATTTTGACTAGCTTCAGCTCCTGGTTCACCTTTAGGAAGTTTAGATTCACTTAAGTTTCTCATAGTTCAGATTGTACATCATTAGGAATCAAAGAACAAAAACCCCAAAACAATATAAAAATACAAAACAACAAAGTAAGAAGGGTTAACTAAGCACATATAGTGCACTACACTTCATTAGCTTACAAACCTCGGTTGATAATTTATGCAAGCAATTTAGGACACTAAATTGACTAAACATTTTGGTGTCATTGTTGAGGAAGTGTAAATTAGGTAACCACGTATCTTACATCAAAAAAAAAAATGATATGCGTAGATAAAGAGACTCTAGGGGTATATTTATAGCTAGAGGCAGGAGTTCAATTCCTACAACACCACCTACTCCACCAAGACTAAGAAGAGATACACCTCCATCTCAAGCTCATACTCCTAGCCATAGACCTCTTGAAGTTCTAAGGTCAGAAAATTCAATCAAGAGGATCTCCTATTTCATCTACTGAGGCAGTCCTAGAGGAGAAAAATTTTGGATCTCCAACAAAAGGAGTAGCCTTTTTCACCTCCACAAGCGAACATATTTTAGTTGAAGAATTAAGAATACCTAGTGAGGAAGAAGAAGTAGAACCTCTCTCCCACACACCATTAATAGAGGAACCAGAGGAAGAACAATTAACCTTGCAGGTTGAATCTTATATTGACTTTGAAGAAACTATAATGGTAGAAGAAGGAGAGGATGGAGAATTCACATTGTTTGGAGGAGGAGGAGGTAGAGGAAATAATGGAGAAGGTAGAGGAAATAATGAAGGAGGTAGAGGAAATAGGGAAATTGATAATTCTTTTGGATTCCTTATAGTTGATGAGGAAAAAAATGCCACAATGAAAAATATCTCACCTTCTGTCCTCCCAAATTTCCTTGGGTTAAAAAGTGAAGATCTCAAAACATTTTTATTTGACTTTGAAATCTTGTGCATAACTTATGATTATTTAGAAGACTCTCAAAAACTTAAGTTGTTTCCTTCAACGTTGAAAGGAGCTGCTTTAAATTGGTTCATGGGGTTGGTCACTCAGTCCATTAGAACATGGAATGACATGAAGAAAGTATTTTTGGACATATATTTGGATTATTGCATGTCCATTAATCACAAGGATGAAGTGTTCAAAATGATGCAAAGAGAGGATGAAAATTTAGAGGATTTAATTGAGAGATTCAACTATAACTTGAAAAGAGAAAAGATGGGTAACTTAGATGAAGATACCTTAAAATCTCTTCTATTAAAAGCCAATAGAGATGAGTGGATAGATATCCTTAACATTATGGGGAAGGGAGATATCTCTCAACTCCCATTAAGTGACATAGGAGAATTATGTGTTCATCTCTCAAGAGGATAATCCAAAACTGGGAAAGGTCCAAGAGATCCTTCTGTTGTTAGAGTGAATAAATCTGCAACTGGATCAGTGAGTAGGGCAGAAATTGGGAATATGCTTGATGAATTCAAAACATATATTTTAGGGAGCCTTAGTGAACAAATAAACACCCTTAAGTTACAAAACAAGCTGAAAACTAAGGCTGATGCTTTAGCTATTTTCTGTCCCAAATGCAGAAAAAAAACACACTTTAATAGAATGCCCTTTATATGCAAAAATCATAGAGACTTGTGTGATTTGTTTAGAAAACCATGATACCAAGGGTTGTCCTTCAATTCTAAGCCTTAAGGCTATTTTCAAGAAGAAACAATTCCAAATTCAGCAGAATCTCTTTGCTCTATCTCTAGAAGACCTTGGCAGGGGCCACAAAATCAGGGATTTAACAATCAAATGTATATTAAGCCCCCATCAAATTGGAATTCTTGGTTGCAACCTTGGCCTCAACCTCAATCTCAATCTCAATCTCAACCTTGGGCTCAAGGAATACAAAATCCTTATGGAAGATTCTCTCAATACTATCAGTATCCTCCATCATATTAGAATTATCCTCCCCCACAAATTCTACAACAAAATCAGCATCCACAACTTCAAAATCAGAATCCTCAACTTTCACTACCATTCCCACAACAAATTCCACAACAAAACCAACAACCTCAACTTCAAAACCAAAATCCTCAACTCTTACTACCATTTCAACAGAGACCAAATCAGTTACCAGCCCAACCTTTACCAAACCCCAAAAATAAAAATCCTCAGAATACTTACATGGTGGAAGGACAACAATTTCCAACTTATATGATCACTCCTCTAGATCTCAATGATGTTCAACTAAGATCCGGTAGGATATTATAAAAGGAAAAGCCTTCTATAGTTATTTAGGAACAAGAAAATTCTGAGGAAGATTCTCTACATGCCAATAAAATTTTTGAAGGAACATTTCTCCAAAATCAAAATACTGAAAGTGAAAAACAGAAAGAACCAATGAACTCAACTCCTATCATTGAGCAACCAGTATCTACTTTTGCACCTCCTTTTCCTAAAAGATTACAAGTTGATAGAAGGGTAAAAAAGCAGATTATGTTGCCTAATTATGATTTTCTATATGAATTGGAAAATGTCTGTACCAAAATCCCTTTTTTATAAGCCATTAAGGAGATTCCAATTCTAGCTAAAACAATAAAGGAGTTGAGCATAAAGAAACCAAGAAGAAAAACAAAAGAAATAAAAGGAATTCAACTGGTAGGAAAAATAATAAACATAAGGATGGGAAAAATTTCCATACAAAAATATGTAGATCCAGGAAGTCCAATTGTAAAAACACATATCAATGGAGTTGAAATTCTAAATACATTTAATACTTTAGGAGCAGTAATAAACATCATGAGCAAACAAACCATGGAACAACTCAAGCTTCCTAATCTTCTTTACACACCTACATTATTGCAATTAGCAGATAGATCTATAATCAAACCAGATGGTGTGTTAGAAGACATTTAAGTGTCCTTACATTCTTGGGAATACCATGTTGATTTTATGATCTTAACCCCCAAGAACAATCTAGGAGGACAACCACTTATATTAAGAAGACCTTGGTTGGCCACAACTGATGCTTTCATTAGCTGTAGATCTGGTGACATGTATATTTCTGATGGTAATTCGACTAAGAAATTCACTCTATATCCTCCTGCAGCAACAATCATAGAAATAGATGACAAAGAATGGATTGATGATGAAAATGACATTCAACCTCTCTATACTATTTTAGACATTAGTGAAGATAGTCAAATATTGAATATAATGGAAAATTTTGAATCATCTCTAGAATATGTGTTACACAAAAATATCGTCACCTTGATTATTTGCAGTTGGTATGGGTCTATCACCACCTATGCCAGCTTCCTAAGCAAGTCTCAAACCTCAGCTCTTCAAAACAAGCTTTAGAAATGAGAAAAGACATCAAAAAAGAAATTAATCTGGTTCCGCACTTTCTCTCACTTTTGCCTCGGGCCCGCACCTTTTGTTCAGGATATCTGCGTACTTATACGCTCTGTATGTAAAGGGGAGGGTGTGTACCCCTGTGAAAGTCAAAAGGCGCAATTTTTATCTTAAAAAACTCAATTTGGGTTAATTCTAGAGTTTTCTAGAAGGATTTGTTACGTGGATTGTTCGCTCCAAGTGGTTCATGCATCCCATAAGAGGAGGAACTAATCCCTTGTTAAGAGGATCTATCCCTTTGAAGGAGGATTCTATCCCTTTGAAGGAGGACCTGGTAACTGATCTCCATTGCACTATAAATTGAGGCATTGGGTCAGTGGCTGGAGAGGTTAAAGCTGAACTTTTGAGAGTAAATGCTAGTGAAATCAAGACTTCCTATTTGAGCTTAAGAGGAGAGATCACATACCTTTTTGGCCCCATTAGGGAGTGAGTGAAGCTTGTCAAAGTAGAGGAGACTTCTTGTTGGACCCTGGAAGGAGCTTGTATAGCGTCAAGGCAAAGGTTGTAAGGTTCTTTTCTTTTGAATTAATACAATCAAGCTCATTTTTCTCAACAAGTATCTTATGCTATTTGTTTCATGGACTCCTTGACTTTCATGTTAAATATGTTTTATAATATTGGATATTCAGGTGTTATTTAATTTTTTGCCTTGTTTGTGCTTGCAGGTTTGCGACGAAGGAACTTACTTGGATCAAAGAAGCGAAGGCATCTCCGAACTTGCGTTGGACATGAGGTAGGCCCTTAAACACACTTGTTTCCCATTACTTATAAAGCGCATTTAGAGAAATATAGTGTTTGGTTGGTTTGTTTGTCATTAGGTCTTCATTAGATTCTAGGAAGGTCTGTCTTGTCCGCAAGATCGATTGATTCCGCGTGACAAAATGGCGACTCCAGTGGGGACTTGATTGTTTTCCTCGATTTTCTTTGACTTGAGAAACTTGTTTTTTGGTTTCTGTTTTTGGCTTGTTGTGTGTGGCTTTGGGTAGACTTAGTTGATTTAAATTTGTTTTTTATTTTTCATTACTTTAGTTGAAGTCCGCAGTCTGCACGTGTATCACAGTGCGTACCTGTACGCACTTTTACTTTATGCACAGAGCGTACCCGCACCTGTGTAAACTCTGAACCTGCGTACCCTGCTAAATTTTTGAAATTTTGAATTTTGCTTTTTAAATTAGTTTTATTTTGTTTTTCTAATGGTTATCCTCTGCCCATACCTGCATGTGACTGGTTGAAATCTTTCCTTGGTTTAATTTCATTAGCAATAGAATTTTAGGTGAAATTCCTAGGAGTTTTGCTTGTTGGGTTTGTTTTTCGATTTGGTTGTGTAGTGGCTCTGAGCTTAGAGGCTGTAGGGACTTCAGATCACCTTAGTGTCTACCAGTCTTCTTATGAGTCTGACCATTTATGAAATCTCCCCTTGTTGAGAAATCCTCTTTGATATTTCTCTTTACAAAACTTCGATAGACTTGTGATTTAAAGTTTGGATTTTCAATTTTAAAAAAGGAATGCAAAATTGGTTGTACTTGACTTATTTGTGATTCTGAACAAATTAGTCCTTGGTTTGCTAGTGACCAAGTAAAACATCCTCAAAAACACTTTTGTAAGCTTTTTACTTCAAATAGGGTTTTGTTAGTTTATAGATCTTAAGTTTGCTTCATTAAATAGTTTTCTCAAAGATTGCTTTAGTTATAGTTTTTAATGCTTTTAGAAAAATGAAAGGTCTCTTTTGAAAAATCTTGTTCTTAGTAGCATTTGAGCTTTCGAATGAAAAGAGAATTTCTTGTGAAAATAATCAGTTCGCTCGTTTTTTAGTGCATTGAAACGAATACTCTTCTTTTGATTTGATTGTTAAAGAAAGATTTGTGTTTTTTAAAAAAGTTTTTGCATCCTCCAACTCTTTCTTAACTAGAACTTCATTGAAGAGAAAATATTAGTTAGTCATCTTAAGTGCATCTTTGTAGTGATTTTGTGTCGAGTCTTTACACCATAAGTTTCATCTCCATCACCTTTTGAGTTAATCAAAAACCACTAAAAATCACGCTTAATATAAAATCAATCTAGAAATTTTTTTGTTTCTAGGGCTTTGATACACCAATATAGCTTAGGCTAGTATCTTGGAGTAGGGAGTAATTAACTCTCCAAGATAAGTAAAACAAACAAGTAGCTTTATCTTGCGGTAGGAGAAATCCAATTGTTGCATTTATACTTTGGGAAAGCTCCTCTTAAAGGAGAAGCACGAGATCGTGTCCGAACCAGTGTGGGAATCAATCCTTCCTCATTGGGAACGACGCCAGATATTCACGTATTACAAACGGTAAACCTCGGATTATTGTCGAGGAGCCTGGGGTCACTTGTTGGTAAACCTCGGTTTATTTTGAGGATCCTTCAAGGGGATTGAGCTTGCTACTCTGCCCTTGCATGTGTATCGGATCGTAGACTGTTCCCCCAGGTATATTTGTTTCTGTTGGTAACCATAGTGACCATATTATATAGGATTCTTCCTAAGGTGACGGTGGCAGGAAGATCCCACTGTACCTGGAGAAGACATCGGCTAGACTCACTTAGATTTTCTGGGGGGTTCTCTTCACTCGAGACGGTTAAGTGGAGAAACTTGTGCCAGTCTATTCATTAAGCAGGTTGTCAGGGTAACTGTTCCAACC
>APFE031705038.1:124655-150134 GCA_000404065.3 Pinus taeda | reverse complement strand
CACCACATATAATCCACCATAATACTCATAGAAATACCAGGAGAAATAACCTTTCATTAATATGAAAAATCAAAACTCGAGATGAGACTTCCACGTTCCATCCACCATATAATGCCTGAGCCAAATCTCTCTTAAGCCATTCACTCTCGTGTCATATTCCAAGCATGAATGTGGGATCTCATAGAACACATCAATCAAAAACCATCCAGGGCTTCCAGAGGTCATCCACCTCAACCAATCAAACAATGATTCCACCTCACAGTCATACATCACAAAACCATCATTGAATCGGTCTCTCTCCCAGCCATTCAGCGCTCCAGAGCATTTGTTCTGACCAAGGCTCTAGGACTAGTAACTCAAACCATAGCTATCGTTGGGCTCTAGAGTGTTTGTCTAACCAAGGCTCTAGGACTAGTAACTCAACCCACCAAGGGCTCCATAGTGTTTTTCTAACCAAGGCTACAGGACTAGTAGCTTAACCTAAGTTTTTACAGGGCTCTAGAGTGTTTTTCAACCAAGGCTCTAAGAACTATTAACTCAATCCAAGCTAAGGAAACATGAGAACCAATAAAAAACCAATGAAAGTAAACCCACAATCACCATGACTATCTAAGAAATGGCAAGGCTAGGTAATCCACTATCAACCTAGGAAATCCCCTATGCCAATGACAGATCACAACCACAAAACCACATGCATGTGCCATTTATGCCAAAACTAGTGAAGGAAATATACATGCAACTTGGTATCTGCAATAAAATCTGATGTAGTTGCTGATCCTGATGCCTTCTTGCACCTTCCTACTCTTCCTTTGCCTTCTTTCTCTAATAATCCAAGTATGCCACACCCACAAAGAGTGCTCCAAGAAAACTCTAAGTCTCCAAGAGTATGAGAGAAAGAGAATAATGAGAGAGCCCCAAAACTGAACTGACAAAAGGTTACCAACTAATCCTCATAAGCCGTTTTATGAATGAGGCCTCTATTTTCTTCATTTTCCATTATTTTCCTTCATTTTTCTCCTTACATGAAACTTGTGACCTTTCACCTCCATTTTCTCCTGATTTCCTTTATTTGCATAAATAGTTGTGCCAAAATTCCATTTTTCCTTTCCAAAGCCTTAGTCATTGCCCTTGCCTCCAGAGAGTTTGTCCAACCAGAGCTTCCAGGAACTAGTAACTCAACCCAAGCTAAAGGAAACATGAGAACCAACTAGAAAAACAAAGAAATAAACCCACAACACCATGGCTATCCAGGAAATGGAAAGTCTAGGTAAATCCACTATCAATCCAAGCAATCCTCCACGCCAATGATAGATCATAACCAAGAAACCACATGCATATGCCATGCATGCCAAAACTAGTGAGGAAAACATACATGCAACTCAACACCTGCAAAAAAACCTGTTGTAGTTGTTGATACCGATGTCCTCTTGCACTTTCCTACTCTTCCTTTTCCTTCTTTCTCCAAAACTCCAAGTATGCCACACTCCTCCAAGAGTGCTCCAAGAAAACTCTAAGTGTCCAAGAGTATGTGATAGAGAGAATAGAGGGAGAGTATTTTCCTTCATTTTTATCCTCACATGCAACCTATGACCTTTCACCTCCCTTTTCTTCTAATTTCCATTATTTTCATAAATAAATGTGCCAAAATTCCATTTTTCCTTTCCAAAGCCTTTTCCATTTCCTTTGCCAATTTCCTTAGCCATTAATTAATCACTAGTGATCCCCATCACTATGATTTTACCTATCATTCAACTTGGAATAAGTGTCCCATCAATCTTGGTATTAGTTTTCCTTTATTAACTTTTATTACATGGAATTTTCACCATCATTGTTATAGAGAGAGAAGTTGCTCAATAGTTGTATGTGTAGAAATATCACCTGTAGAACAAACCGATATGTGCAATGTCCTAAAGCATAATACTTGTTCTACTTCTACAAAACATTAAGCGGAAGCATAATCGAAATCATGAGCAACATCAAGTAGAAACATGCATAATTGATCAAGAGAATTAATCACACATAACACAAGATATATCCAAGGGAAAGCACCAGCATAAAACCCCAACCATGTATTATCAATCAAGTGGAAATCCTCTTCACAGTACAAGAAGAATTAGCTCTCAAGCTATTCATTTCTCAATGAACTATGAAGATATGTCTCATGAACCACCCAATCCCTGTTTATATAGGATTTCCCTATGGTCCTTACGTAGTTTTCTTAGGAAATAATAGAAAAAGCATATGCTATTAATTCCAACATACCAAAAACAACCAATGGTCCAACTACGTATTCCTTGAGAACACTAGTTCCTCAACCATGAAAAAACTACTTACTAGAAATAGTTAAGCATCTGGTAGTACATTGTCCCACATATAATCTCAACTAGGTCTCTGACAAAACTGACATGCAATAGTTATCCATGAGTGAATCCTCAGTTATCTAAAATAATAGTTGTGACATGCATGCAAGCATTAACAAACTATATTTTATTATTTTAACAACTTGTTAAAATAATCTAACTGGGTTTGACTAGTTAGAACTAAGTCAACTGATTCTCTCATTATAGAATTGAACCTTATCTCCTTTAATCAAGGGATAAATTCCTAAATCAAGGGAGAAAATAATTGCATGATCTCACAAAGACTTCAAGTTTAATTTTCATAATTAATTAACTCATGGAGATTAATTAATTAATATTTTAAACTATTGTTAAGACCAAAATTAATTTTACTTCCTCTAGATAGACTAGGGACTGCTATAAATAGGAAGGGACTTAGAAATGCTATTTTTAGAAATTTCTACTTTTAGCAATTTCACCTCTCACCCAATGTGACCAATGACCTCACTGGCAAAACTGTTATTTTAGACATGTTATTTTTAGCAGGTCTATTTTTAGCACATTCTAAATTTAACATTTCTTGTTGCACATTTTTCAACAGGTTATGATCTCGATGAAGGTTGCAGCAGTGATGAAGATCTCAATGGAGCAATCATGGTGCGTCAGTGACCTAGATGAAGGAGAAGTCTTAACACAACAATGATGTCGATGATCTCAGCAGTGACAGAGAAAGGGATTGGTGTCTTGGTCTTGGAGTGGCATAGCAAGTCAAGGGTCATGATCTTGGTATTCTTCAATTGGAATCTCTATAAGAAGAATTTTGTGCGGGTTTTCCTCTCTAAGAGGGAGAGGCTTTGGCCCTGGAAGAAAGCCAAATATCTTGTGTTCTTGTCTCTTTGTTTTTGGTAGCAGTTTGATGAAGTACACACACACACTAATAATGAAAAGAAGATCAAGATAAGATAAATTGTAAAAACACTTCACAAATTGTTATCATGTCAAGAAGAAACTCATTAATTCTCCATGCCTTAGATTCTTCAACACCTCATAGTTGAAATTACCTTGGAGAATGGGTAGCTGATGTGATATTGTTTCAAGTAGATAGCTAGCAACAACCTCCTTTTTTACATGTTTTTTTTTTTGTTTGTGAAAATATATTGGTATTACCTTAAAATAGAAAAATATCAAGATACATTGGCTAGATAACCATAGTTTAAATAGAATTCACTGTAGGTGGTATATATACCACAAAGGAAACCAGATATTTTGACCACCTATAGAGGAGATATATTGTCCAAAATAAAACCAACTGCTGCAAAACAAGCCTATCAACTACTTAATTGTAATAAAACGAGCTAGTGTCATACATAACAAGAAGTCAGGAGTTTGAAGAAGTCACTGGGGTAAGATATTTAGCATTCTTCCCCAGAGGAGATGGAGTATCTGCATCACACTGGAAATGGATCTCTAAATGGGCTATCTTGGCATCCATTCACTCCAAGCAAATACATTGATGATGTTGGGCATATTTAATGTCATTCAAATAAGAGAAGATGTCGTATCGCTACTCCCGTTTTTGCTTCAGGACCCTGCCCAAGAGGGTCTTCATCTACCAATGTAGGGAAATGGAGTTGAGATACAATTTCCATTTTTCCCTTGTAAGACCCAGGTTAGGAACCCAATGAGCTACCTCCTCAAGAATCTCCAAGTCTAAGAAAGCTTAATGGCCCATAATATAAAGGGACTGAAGGTGACAAATCTCGTTGCAGATTTAAAGGGGGACATCAAAGTGGAAAGTGTTCGTAGCCTCTTGCACTTGTGCCTAGGTGTGATTTTAACCTTGGGGGCCATGACCTATGCCCCCTCCCCTGACTATTGCGTATGCATTGCTAAGGCATGCTTCACAGGGATGGATGATCAGGGGTCAAGGAATAACACACTAGAGGGGGAGGGACAAAGGTAAGGGTGGTCCAAATAAATATTGGAGCGGTGAAAGGGTGACGACCATAACATAAAATACCATCATCGAGTGAGGGCACAAAGAAACTAGAGGGCAAAAAAGAGACTCCTCAAACAGGGTAATACTTTAAGCTGTTATGAATACCCCACCAACTATGCAACTACAACCCAACAAATATTGTGCACCCAACTAAACATATTAACTCACAATGTAAGGAGATGAGATCAAATCCAAAGGTCTTAGGAAGTATCATGGTATATATGTTTGTCTTCGTCCTAACCTTCAATTGCAACAAGACTAAAAATGGTGAGGCTACCACTAATGTAGAAGGCTCCAACACCGGAGAGACCCGCCCCGATCAACGGATATCCTTGTTAATCTAGCCAACCTTTTTGTTTATGTCTCCATCCCAGTGATGCTGTAAGAGACAAACTTTCCAAAGACCAGAGACCAATTTGTCTCCCAAACAAGTATAGACCATTACAACACCAAAAATTGACATAATAGATTAAAGCAGGAAAGAATTACCTAAGAATACATTTAAATTGTCATGCATTGGCCCCTTATCGCTAGTGGCATTTAAAAGAAATCCCACTTATGGCAAGGGCGGGAGTGTATTCCACCGTAAAAGATGCAAAGGGAGATTATTGCAAATAGGGTGAAGCCAATATGAATATTTGCCATGGTCATTAATTAATAAATGAGAGTTCATATGCTTGTGCAAGTGGGGTGGGGGGGTTGGCTACACTACCCCCCCTCTTAAATGCTTTGCCCGTCGATGGGCTCGTGAGCTCACCCCCCAACCTCCTATTGGATTTTAATATCCACCTCGATTGGGGATCTTTTATCCTCATCCAATATGGATTGCAACAAATCAATCTAGCTTGATTGATCCTATATATGCCAGGTTTCATTGAGGCAAATATCTTTATCCTGCTACCCCATATTAGTAAGAAGGTCTGTTGCTTTATTACCTGTTCTTTGACAGTGTGAAGCTATAACATAATTAGTGGAGAGGATTAATGACAAAATATGGGAAATGAGATGTTCAAGCCTCCAACTCTTAGACAATTTGGATAAAGGGGTGCCATCGATGATTTTTTGAGCAGTCGTAATAACCAGTCAGGAATCCCCATCAATTTGAAGTTTAGAGTAGCTTGGATCGAGAGCCAACCTCAAACGTCTTTCTAGAGCAAGGAATTCCACAATGTTTTTGCTTGTAGTGCCATAGTTTTCCATGCACACCTTTTATGTATGCACTCTTATAACCTTTAGCTCCTTGTCATTTCACTCCTATCCCATGATATTATGCATGTTTAATTTTTTTCCCCTTTTCTAATTTCTTTTCTTTGTTCATAGTATAAAGCATATACTTTGTGTTGGTTTGTCTAGTTTCCTTGACAAATTAATTACTATAGATAATTGTTCCAATTCATTTCCTATATGTTTGAACTCTAATCTTTATTGAATAAAACATCATGGTTGATTAGTTTATTTTTATGCAAGTTTTAATTTAGCACTTTTGCATATAATTTCATATTTGGATTGATGCAATTAACTATTAGTTTATTTATGTGCATAAATTGAACACTTGAAGGATAATTAATCACTAACATAAGGCACATATTAAAATTTATATGCGCATTTAATTGGAGGATTTGTACCTTCAAGGGAAAGACACCACTAACTTATCCATCTAATTAACTTAACCTTGTTGCTAGTGAGTTTAGGGCTTTAAATCTAACTTATTTTTCATCCTCACTTTTGTCATTGAGCACCTTATAAGGGTGTTTTGAGTGTTGTTTCCTGATTCCATTTTGAGCATTAGCATATCCATTTACATATGATTGATAAAAAAATTCCTTCAATTTTTGTATAACAAGTGTTCTTACATACCCAATATTGGTATTGGTCTCATATTTCCAAAATCTGACTTATGCTTTTCCCATTTTGCACTGTGGCAACAACAATAGTTGAATAAACTCCATTGCAATGAACTCACCCAAAATAACTGCGTATGTTCTTCTTCCATGTATATTATGTTTGTGTTATCAATAAAGTTATTATGGCCATTACAAGTGAATAACAATGAATTTTGGTTTAGCTGAAATACTTTATGTGCGTGTTAACTTAGTTAAAATTAGATATCATTTTTCAAGATTAACTGCATAAAATAAGTCATTAAACTATGACCACATCCCCGAGTATTGATCTCAACTGACCAAATTTCTCATGATTTTGAATAGTCCACATAATAGTCAGTGCATCAGGTGATCCTCACAAGGGTGAAGAAGTGGGATTGGTATTAGCGAAATAAATCACATAACATTAATCATCATCTCCGGGGCTTGCACCTGGTAACCGTGACTTCCCAGGAAGTCACCCATCCCAAGAATCCTCTGGCTTAAGCACACTTAACTGTTGAGTTTTCCCCACAATCAAGCCCACATAGGTTGATGCCCCATTTGCAAAACCTTAGCAAATATTGTGCCATATAAACTATTTAGTTAGAGCTCCCTTCACTCTTTTCATTTAATCATGGGGCTTTCACAGTGCAACATATAAGATATCATTTTCAAGATTAACTGCATAAAGTAAGTCATTAAACTATGACCATATCCATGAATATTGGTTAAATTGATGTGTGGATTTGATTAGAGGTGAGCTTACATGAATATTCACAGGTAAATGCACAAAAACAAGAGTTACTCTAAATGGAGTGGGTAGGTTCCTCCCTTCAAACCCTCTCCTTTAATCTCTTTCCCACATCATACATGGGGGGATGTCGAAGGAGGAAGGTGTGTACCCACTTCAAGAACACAGGAGGACATACATTTGCCTTATATAACTATACATATCTCTAACTCTATTATTGCAAAAGTCTGAGCTAGTACCATTGCAAAAATTTGACTAAAGCTAAAGGGATGAGACATGCCACCTTAAAGATCCTTAATGAAGACATACAAGAGGATATGCAAATCCCCTTTAGAATTAGCAAAATCTTTAAAAACCAACAAATTAAGCTACTTCAAATATCTTTGTAGCATGCACTACAAGCATCTACTCTCAATATTCTCATAGCATTAAGAGTTATATTTTCTTTCTTTAACTTTAGCACAGTTAACAAGGTTTGGGTATGCGTACTTAAGAGGGAGAGCTTGCTATATGCATACTTAGAAAGGAAGTGCAATAATGTGTTCAAAAATATCTAAAACTCTTTATAGTAGCAATGTATCACCTACCCTTGTGGAGCTACTAGCAAACTTGTCACTTGATCATGCATTGAACTTTATTTGAATATGTAGGACTTTGTAGCATCCTTGTTGGAGGAGGAGGGATGATCAAGTTGTTAGATAATATATCCATCTGTTTTAGAATTGGACTTGGATTTGGATCAAATACCAAGGCTTAATTGATAACAACGTGGACTCTCATGATGCTTGCTAAGCTAAAAAACATTGATAACATACACATTCTTGGCAATTCAAAATGTGTTGTCGATTGGTTCAAAGGAGAGGCTCACCTAGAGGTGCTGCATTTAGAAGCATGGAAACACAAAATAAAGGAAATTAAATCAAAGTTCCAGGAGATTAGTTTTCAGCCATTTATAGAAAGTTCGACTCCACAACGGACAATCTCTCAAAAAGAGCTTTGGAATTGGATCCAAACTTAATTATTTTTGAAGACCACATTAGCAACAAAATTCAGAGCACTCACTCCATTCCTATTGCCATCCCGACCTAAAGCACAATGCCCTGAATTTAGGTGACATATAAAAAATGTTCAATGATTTAGCTTCAAAGAATGCAGCAACACTGGTAGTTTCTGTTTTTTTACACGTGCCCTCTTATGAAATCTTGTTTTTGTTGTATTTTCAAGCTGCATTTCCAGTATTTTCTAGCTATTACAGGACTATTTTTTCAGTATGTTACATTCCTTATTGTTCAACTTATTCAACTCTATAAGGGCCAATATTTTCTAGCTATTATAGCACTACTTTTTTCAGTATGTTACAATCGTTATTATTCAATTTATTCAACTCTATAAGGGCCTTTGGTCTGTGAACAATCTGGCCTTTATTAACTAGTTACGTGTCTACAACTTCGATCTATTTCTTCAGTGACTTTACCAATCTTATTTCTAAAAAATTATACATCTACAAAACTATACTTTTTTTTTAATTCAATTCCATAAGTAACCAAAAAAATATTTTATTATAGTGAAAAAAACACTAATTCCATACTAAAAATCGAAATAAATAATAACTCCAAAATTCTTTCTTCAAATTTTTAAGTTTTACACCCGCCGCTCCCTAATTTTACCAAATTATTGTGAAATCCAAATTATACTAGTCATATAGCAAAGTTCACACCACTTATAAATTAAACCTAGATACAAATGCATAAAAGATAAATAAACGACAACATATAAGGAAACAAATGCATTTACAATTTCTTTAAGACAGATTAATACATTTATAAAATAGTACTTAAATGAATAACAATATTTAATCTATTCATAATAAAATGATAATATAAAAATTAGTGGAACTTTTTTTATATAACACTTTTCAATAAACTTAATAACTAGTTATTGATGTTAATCACCTACGTATTTTAATATGTTTAATTTTTTATTAATTTTGGTCTATAAAGTTTTACAATATATAATATTAAAAATTATATAAAATTTAACTAGCCTATAATTTTAATGAACAAAGTCAAGTTTTTATCAAATAAAATAATATATCTAATGTTATAAAATATTATTAAAATAAAATTAAATAAATATGTGATTTTTAAACGAATTATAGTTTTTGGGCAACGTGGGTATTGTTTATTTGGATATAAGTCATTCCTATGAAACAAGCCTCTTTACAGTTATAATATTCATGTACTTGGGGTTAATCTATTCTAGTTAATATATGTAAGTATAAGTTTTATCACATGTTATAAATAAAATTAATCTAAATATGTTTTAACATATTTGATTTGAAATGAGTTATGATTTTTTGTGATTTGATTAAGCCATGCGTTATTGACCATTGGTATCTGTACGATAAGTCTAATTTTATTGACACTTTTTTTACATTTTTTATTCTTTTAATATATTTTTATATACTGAATTCATTGAAAATAGAACAACTATTCATCTTGCATTACAAAAACAATTACATTTTAAAACTTTATTTTTCTTTTTTAATTTTCAAAATATTCAATTTATATTTTTTTTCAAAACTTTAATAAATTTCATAAAATTTATTTAAAAATTTCAAAACTAATTGAAAGTGAAAGCTTTTTGACCAACATATAAAAAACGAGTTGTCTTTAAATGCGACTTTTTGGAGTTTGTGGTGGATTTTGGAGAAAAATTTGTGGTGAAATCTTGATTTGTAACACCTAAAAAACCCCAAGCATTTGGATTGTTCAAACTTGTGATTTCAACCAATCTTACAGGATTTTAGACAAATTAGATAGGAAAATAACCAATTTTTTTTCAATAAGTATAATAACTAAAAACTTAATAATAGTAATTAATACAACAATCAAGAATTAATTATTGAGAATTTAATAAATCCTAATCACAATTAACTTAATCATTTATTAATAAAAAATTAACAAAAAAAACAATAATAGTACCTGCTCTTTGCCCTTTGCTGATTGGATTTTTTAGCATGTCTCCTTCAGCACCCGACCTGGGCCACACCAGCCCTTTGCCCTTTGCTTACTTGATTTTTTAGCCTGTCTCTTTTAACATGTCTCATTTGTTTGTTTGTCAAGTTGCCTGTGATACAAATAAGAATTAAATATTGAGAATTTAATAAATCCTTAATCATTCAACAATAAAAAAAAACAATAATAGTACATTTTTTTTTTGTCTAAGTTGTCTGTGATCCTCCAAGTTTGACTTGTGGCTTGAGGAGCCGATACCCACAGGCATCTAAGTCGAGGAATACACCTGGCCTAGGCCATACCAGCCCTTTGCCCTTTGGTGACTGGATTTTTTAGCACGTCCTTCTACCCTGTGTTGATTGGATTTTTTAACATGTCTCCTTCCCTAGCTCAGGGCACAACCACTCTTGTGAGGTTTGATTCGCCTTGCTGCCGAGGCCCATCCTCAACCACAATTATGCTAGTAAAACTTGAGAACAATAATAATACTTAATTGAATAATAATATTTAATTTATTAATAACATAATAATAATAAACAAATTAGTGAAAACTTTTTCCAAACAACTCCTTTCAATAAACTTAATCACTAATGATGGATATAAATAACTAAAAATTTAATCATAATAGTTAATACAACCATCCAGAAAAACTTAATAATAATAGTTAATACAACCATCAAGAACTAATTAAAACTTAATAATAATAGTTAATACAACCATCAAAAATTAATTATCGAATCCTAATTACAATTAGCTTAGTCGTTTAGTAATAAAAAAATTAACAAACTAAAAAAACACAATTATTTATATTTAAAATAAGTTTTCATATTTCACTTCTATTGTCCTTTTTGAAATAGCATGAGAATCAACTTGAAAATCATTAAAAAAAATATTTGGGCCATCCCTCTACACATGTTTTAAATTTTTAAAGGTTCCCCTCGCCAAAAACATTGGAAATAACCACAAACTTCTAGAAATCCTGGTAGGCAAGCCAAAAGAGGTGAAAAAAACAAGAGAAACCTAAACCCATTAGAAACATGTGAAAGGCTGTGAAATCTACATCCTAAGACCCTTGAAAAAGTTGGCAAGTGACCACCTCATTATCAACTACTGTAGTGATATTACTGAACGAGAATTTGCATGAGATGATGTGACCACTTTGTTGTTATGCCACAGGGATGTTTAGGGTTTACATCTGTTTGAACTGTTTCTTCAAAACCCAATAAATCAATTTTCAGATTAAATTGCAAATTGTGGAGGCCCACTCCTCTGGGCAACAAGCTGTTTAACCCATTCGAGACATGCCATGTTTGCACAGGTTTCCTCTTTCTATTTTTATTTGAAATAAAGCAAAAGTTGAGCACCTATCGCAACGGCACCGGTGAAGGCAGGGGCATCGGCGTTCCGTACCCCAGCCCGCCAATGCTTACATTGGCTGATGATCGTCGCGCAGGCGGTTAGGGCAATCGGTAAAATCTTAACAAAAAAAGGAAAATTCCCTGGGGTTTGATACTAAGTATAAATATTGTTGTTTAAGTGTTTCACACTACCAGCCAGCAGAAGGACACGAGTAGGTGGAGCAGGAGGAGTTGAAAAGCTGTTGCAGGACGAGGTGGGTTCGATTGGTCTCCCAGCTGCCTTACCGCGATTCGAACTCCGGACGACAAATCACCTTCCTCACTTGGAACGAGCTCTATCTTGCTCTGTGGCCTTTTGCAATTGCGGGTTGGTTTCTTGCCTCCTTATACTCTAGGCTAAAGCTCTGCGAACATTATCGCGTATATTTTCCAGTTTTTTCAAGGGTTTTAGAAGCTAAACATGGGTTTAGGGTTTGTTCATTTTAGCTCGAGGATTTCTGTGTGTGGTAGCCTTTGCTTATAAATTCATATTTATCTTATTTCAGAACTGATACGGGTTTGTTTTACTTCGTGTTTTTATTTTATTATTTTTGAGCTGACATGGGTTTGTTCTACTTAGTGTTAGTTCCAGCTTTGCATGCACCTAAATTTTAATGCCCTCTCCTTATTACCAATTTTTTGGGATGTCTTAAATCTTTTTTGACTTGATCTGTCGCATCCTAAATCCCGTTAACAGTGGTTCAAGAACCCACTATATTGTACCCAATATTATTTATTTATTTTTTAATCCGCATGTAAACTCTTAACATGATTCAGTAACCCACTATATCGTGCTTGCTATTTTGTTTTTAAACATGTATAAACTCTTTTGTTTGATTATATATATGAGATTTCATTTTATTATATGTGATTTTGGGGAGTTATAATTTATTGTGTCTAAACTTTAAACTTTTAATTTCATCCATGATGGTTATGAATCCGAGGTAACTAGGATATAAGTTTCGATCATAAGATATCAGTATATATCCATCCACCAACAAAAGTAGATGCATCATTCATAAAGCTAATACAAATCGTATCAAAACCAGTGATGCATAGTAAGGAAAATACCAACAATATCTAAATCTGATAAGTTAATCGTAAGTGAAGCTAAAAAGTTTCAACCCAAAAATAAAAACCTGACCAAACATATAATCATATCTCCTTCAAAACACAACACATAGACTCCAGACCGTCATAACTATGGCAAATCTATGAAGCCCTCTTAACAGATTGCCCCATCCAAGAAGTAACAAAATCTAATGGCACCGTCATTAGCATTAAGTCCGACTCTGAAAAGGGTATCTGCAGTGATGTTTGATATAGAGTTATTCATTTGGCTTATCATTTTTGAAGCATTTTCTCTTTAGTTCAGCTTGGAGAATCTTTTTATGTTTTATGGACCCGAATTTTTTTGGAGAGGTCGCACATTTAGATACGTCGCTTTTAGGTTGCATATGTCTTCTGATCGCGTTCTCCATAGTTTATGTTGGCTATTCATCACACGATGTGAACCTGAATTATGTTTTATTGTATTAAGCAACTCAAATATGACTTCGTTTATGTTTTATTGTATTTACCAATTCAGACATAAGTTGCGTTGGAAATGTGCGTTGTTGGGTACACACCTTACAATTTGAGTTGTTTTAACTAGTAATATTATTTTGTATCTTTATTTTGTGTTCCAACACTAGAATGTAGTTGTTTAGAGAAATTATATTAAATGGTCTTGTAATCTATGTAGACATAAGGGGATCAAAGATCATTTCATGTATTCCTTTTAAAAGAGTTCTGGGTTGGTAGCTTGAGTGGTTGGGAGCATGGTTTATTTTCTCATCTACCTAGGTTCAATTCCAAGGACATGTTTGGCCCCTTGTGATAAGGCTTGAAGAGTAGGCACCCCACCTGTGTAATGTATCAACTCTTGCTAAGTTATAAGTGGATCAAAGCTACCCATGTCCTCCTTTTTAAAAGAGTCTTGGGTTGGTTGCTTGAGTGGTTGGGAGTATATTTTGTTTTTTCATCCACCCCCGTTCAATTCCAAGAACATGTTTGGCCTCTTGCTAAGTCATATTTGATTCTAAACATTGTAAAATTACTCTCGCCAATTCACCATGATTAAAACTTACATGCATGTTTGGCCTCTTGCTAAGTCATATTTGATTCTAAACCTTGTAAAATTACTCTCACCAATTCACCATGATTAGAACTTACATACATATATATAAATTATTTTGTATCTTCATGGATGTGGACATACTGTGCATTTGTAGGGCAGTCTGAACATGTTTGTTGATGTAATTCGGTAACTAGGCTTCATTATCATCCATAAGTAATTCAAAGGCAGTTGCATATTTTCTTATCCGTTTGGCTGTCATATGTTGTATTAATTTCATTTCAGTACAGGATAAATGGCTGTTCAACAAGGCATAGCTCTGGTTCCTAATCCACAAATGGTATGTTTCAAATGGTACTGGTTAAATATATATTGTGCAATATATTGGTTCATTTTAATGAAATCCTTATAATGCTATTATGGGCTGCGTTGCCAGGTTGGGAATGCCTTTGTGGCCCAGTATTACAATGTTCTCCGTACGTCTCCTCAAATGGTACACAAATTTTATCAGGAATGCAGCTTACTCGGTCGGCCAGATGCAAATGGTCAAATGATCACAATAACTACTATGGAGGTAGGTAATCCAAATGGACACTTGAAGCTTGTATGGAGTATTGTGTTGGTATAAACTTGTTTCTTTGTTGATAAAATTTTATCTTTACAGGAAGTTTGTAAGAAGTATACATATTTGATGGGACTGTCTATAGGATTAGTTAGGTACAGCTATGTTGTTAATTTACTTCTTATGCTTTCTGTTTATTAGGGTATCAATCAACAGATTATGTCTCTGGACTACAGTGGGTTCAAGGCTGTGATAAAGACAGTTGATTCGCAAGAGTCTTATAACAATGGAGTACTGGTTCTAGTAACTGGATCACTTACCTTTAAAAACAGTGGAGCACGCACGTTCACACAGTCCTTTTTCCTCGCTCCTCAGGAAAAGGGGTACTTTGTATTGAATGATATCTTTGTGTATGTCGATGAAGAACCAGAACAACAAAAGCAAAGTCTTGCGTTGATAAATGGCTATGCAGACCATGCAACTGAAGCACCTGTCCCAGAGCCAGGTAAAATGATCATATTCTATTTTGATTTTTAGACTTGCGACTGTCATTTCTAAAAGTTCAGTATTGTTTTGTGTATTTCTTCAAAGAATTTGCTTTAATTGTTCTATGTTTGATTGTTCCCTGTATAGTTGTTGGGTCTGAACCAGTAGCTGAGAATGGTGTGATTGAGCCATCCATGACAGTGGTGGAGGAGCTTATTGTTGAGGAGGAACATGACCACATGCAGGAGAGGGAAATCCCAGACGGTTCAGCTGGCAAGAAAGAATCAGCAATTGACCATCTTCCTGCTGCAGTTCACGAGGAGGGGCCACCTGCACGTGAAACTTCAGTTGTAATCCAAGATGCACCAAAAAAGTCTTATGCTTCAATTGTAAGTTCTATCCAATTTAAGGTTAAGCTGCCCAACCTTAGATTGTAAGATTGTTACTGAATATCTAATGGACACTTTTGGCTGTAACAGGTTAAAGTAATGAAAGAAAATGCGGCTCTTAGTGTTGCAGTTCAGAAACCATCTCTTGCGAAGGCGGTACCAAGCGCTGAGCGTCAAGCAACTTCTTCCAGTCCACCTAAGGCATCTGCAAATGAGTCCTTGAGTTCCACTGCTGTCGATATGACAGATAACAGTGCTTCCCCTGAAGCAGAAGGTGTTAAATTTTGCGTATGGTCATTCTTTTGTATTTTAAGTCATCCTTTACTTCAATCTTTTGCTCTGTAATCTGTTTATCACTATACAACTACAAATTATTACGTGTAGGAAATGCGTGCTCTATTTATATCAAGCACTTGCCTGTGAATGTTACCCCTGCTCAAGTTGAGGAAGAATTCAAGAAGTTTGGGGCAATTAAGCCAAATGGGGTTCAAGTTAGGAGTAAGGTTTGGACACATACCTGGTTTTTGGTGTAAAAGAAATTTGTATTAGTTTTTATGCCATTGGTATCTCAAATTAATTGATGTTATTTGCAGCAAGGAGGATTCTGTTTTGGTTTTGTTGAATTTGAAGAAGCAGGTTCAGTCCAAACTGCACTTCAGGTATTTTCTCTTTATGAAAAACAATTAATATCAAGTGTAGTTGGACTGCACGTCCTCGCATGATTGTATTAATGTATTATGGGAATCTCTGGAGATGACTTCCCTCTTGATTGTACATGCAATTTGCTGCTCTGCATTCGCTTTTCGTTCTCAAACATGAATGCTTTTTCCCAAGTCTCAAACATGAATGTTGTCTGAATGAAGTGTGGTATTTGTTTTGACTGTCTTGTAGGATTTTTCTTACCAAATCTCAATGTTCTTTGCTCAGTTTGCAGGTCTCTTTTAGTATGATGCCATATTCATTAGCTTGGCTATAGTAGAAGTTTTTGGATATTACATAATTAAGTGGTTGTTATTAAATGTTGTTTATGTTCCATAATTTGTTGTTAATTGTTATTGCTCATGATTTTACTATTTAGGCATCTCCAATTACAATTAATGGGCGGCAAGCATTTGTTGAGGAGAAGAAGACCACATCTAGCACTAGAGGTAGTCAACTTATAAGCATTTGTTAAGGTTGATACTTTTGATCAGTCTGCGTTATTTGTGAAGCATCTGTTACAGCGTTCCTGTGTTGCAGCTACTCGTGGACGGCCTTTTCCTGCTAGAGGGGGCTTCAGAAATGATGGAATAAGGGTACGTGGGGCCTATGCTGGTCGGGGAAATGGAAGAACTGATTTTGCGAATGGGGCATATGGTGGTCGGGGAAATGGAAGAGCTGATTTTGTGAACAGGGCCGATCTGGGAAACAGAGCTCGAGGTTCTTTATCTGGGCGTGCTGTTTGGTTTTCTGATGCTCCCGAAGGATACCAAAGGGATAATCACTTTCGAAATGTTGGGAGAGGCACTCAGCGAGGTGGTATGATGATAAGCAATGGGCCCAGGATGGGATCTGTTGCTGCATGACATCTAGGACAACTTGGTTGACTTGTTTGTCTAGACTTGGGTTGTTCATTTAAACCATTCAGGAGCTTAAAGTTCAATTTTGATAGAATTGTTATATTCTTTTAAGCAATCTTCCATGGCGGGGGGTTGGGGGGGAGTTGAATAACCAATAGTTTGGCAGGCTTTCATAAATGCAAACCATTTTGGATCAGATTTTCTGATTTTTTATCGGATTTGTTCAAATTAATAGTAGAAAGTGTGAGGAGGTGGCCATTCATTGCCTCTTAGAGTCTGCTACTGAGAAGCAGCGATGAGTTTAGAAACTACATGCTATTTGTAGCTGGAAGTACAGCCGTTTTTGTAAAAAATTATAAGCTGTTAGAGTCTCTAAAATAATTTTTGTTAGAGTTAGTTTTTCCTGTAATTTAGTTGTTTTCAAACTTTCAGGTGTCCATCAGCTTAGTTTCTTGGAGAGTTGTGTTTATTTGACATTTATGTCTTTACTAATAATAATGGTTTCCATCATTGCAACTAAACTAATTTTTTTTGTCAGTTCTGGCAACCGGACCTATGTCTGCAGTTTGTAGTAAGCTTGATGGTCGCAACATTATATCATATTTAGACCTGTTAAGAAATCGTTTCCTTGTTAATTTGATGAAGCTGCATTATCGCCGCGAAGGGTTTAAATCGAAAAGAGTCTCACATAAGGTTGTGCCGTTCTCTTCAAAGTTTGCTCTGTGAGTTCGCATGAATTTTTTGGATGGGAGCTGGATTGAATTTCTGTATTTACCAAGATTAATAATGAGAGCTGGATCGATTTCTATATTTATTTATGTTTAGTATTGCCCAAGCAGTCCAGCTTAATGCATTGAACTGATCAACAGCAGATTGATTACCTAACACCAGAAGAACTTTAAAACTGAGGTTCCGGGATTGTTATAGATTAGGGTGGAATTCAACATCTTTGATGCCCGTTTGTTTCAACCAACGTTATACAATCGATCTTAATAACTTGAAATGCAAATTTCTGGCGAGTACTCTTAAGTTGCATCGAAAAGACATTTTCTCATGCAGTGTAATTGTTTTATGTTTAAAAATTGTATTATTGTTTTATGTTTTAAAAGTTTCTATGTGATGTAAATTTGTGGAAAAACCAATATATCTATATATTTAAAAACATATTTTATATAACAAAAAAATATAACCTAACCAAAAATTATTTAACCAAATTTACTTTTATAATTTTTTGTTTTACCAAATTCCTCTTTATACGTGGAAGGTTTGATGATTATTTAACAAAGATGTATGTAATAAATTTGTTGGGATGATTATTTAACAAAAATGTATGCAATAATTTTTTCATCCATTGCTTGAATATGCAGAAATATATTTGCTAGGAATTTTAAATTTGTTTCACCGAATTTTTTTTTATGATTTTTTTATACCTGAATTAGTAATGTTGAGAACCTTTATGGGATAGAAAGTTGGTGATTATTTAACAAAGATGTATGTAATACTTTTTTTTTAATGAATGAATGGTTGAATATGCAGAATTTTGAAAAATATTAAATTATATTTTTTAAAAATTGTTTAAATAAGTTGTATGGAAAGATATATTGTATTTGATGTTAACGATTATAAGTGATTTTGAAACTATTAAAAAAATGGTTAAATAATTTATATTCAAGATTATTACATTGAGAAGCTTTTTACAATCTAGTATAAGGGTATGTGTAGATGTAATGTAAAAAGTTTGTAAACATTTTTCATGTCAACTTAATATATTGAATTTATATTAATATGTCCAATTTATAATAGTTAAATTGGTAAACATTTATATGTCCATTAAAATTAATATATAGTTTAAGGGAGATGTAGTGTTCATAAAAAATTAGAAATAATAAAAATAATAAAATTCAATTTTAGTAAATTGTAATTTTGTTTTTATTAATAAATTATGAATAGTTTTTGGATTAAAAATCATAATATTACAATATATAAAATATACAAGTAGCAACGAAAAGTTAAGATCCTTTTACTTTATAAAAAGAATAATGATTGATGTAATCATAATAATTAATTAATAAGCACATAAATACAATATAACAATATGTTTAACCATGGTATTACGTCTACTTTGTATAAGATTATATTAATTTGTAAGTAGGCTGTCTACAAAACCATGGCTATCAATACAACATGTCCAAAAAACCATTTCTTCATTTCACACTCAAAATATTTATTGAATTTTAATTTTATAAATTTTTTATTAAATTAAAAAATATATTATATTACTTTTAAGATATATCTAAACCTATTAAGATCCATTTCACCATATAGATTAAAATAATGATTTTTTAACCATATGTAAATTTCATTAATAAGCACAAGAAAACTTCAATATTTACAATATAACAAAATTTTTAACCGTGAATATTCACCATCACTTTACTATGGGCCAATACGATGACTCATCAATACCACATGCCCACAAGCCATTCCTCATTTCACATTCAAATTAATACTTACAATTAACAAGACTTTTAACCATGAATACTCACTCCACTTTATGATGGATATTATTAACCATACCATACTGTGGGCAAAAACCATGGTTCATCAATACCACATGCCCAAAATCCATCTCCCATTTCACAATCAAAACATTTTATACATATTTTCTTTTATTACATTTTTGGGCCAAGAGACATTTTCTATCCTAGTATGGAAGAGTTGTTGTAGCGTCCAGTTATATTATGCTATCTAAATATTTTGGCTAGGTCAAATTACATGAAAATAAAAAATAATATTATTAATTAAAACATTTTGACTCATTGAAAGAATATAAAGATAAAAAGGAGTTGTTTTAGTGCGATTTTTTGGACTAATTTGAGGTGAAATTTTGATTTGTGTTATTGAAATTGGTTTTTGACTCTATATAACCCTTAGAGAACTTAAATTGGTTTTTGATTGTATATAACACTTAGAGAACTTCGATTCTGCAGGTGTTATCCATCAAGCTTGTGATTTAAATAAATTCCTACTGGATTTTAGAGAAAGAGATAGGGAACTCGATTGTGCATGGGTTACCGATCAAGCAGGGGTTATCCATCAAGCTTGTGATTTAAATAAATTCCTGCTAGATTTTAGAGAAAGAGATAGGGAACTTCAATTGTGCAGGGGTTACCGATCAAGCTTGTGATTTAAATAAATTCTTGTCGGATTTTAGAGAAATTAGACCTGAAAAGCTTCCAAAAAGTCTCACTAAAGGCAATTCGAAATAAAAATTAAACTAAAAAAAATAATGTTAATGATTAAACCATCCTAGATCCATAACTCCTGATATATAAATAAAAATTAAACTAAGAAAAATAATGTTAATGATTAAACCATCCTAGATCCATAACTCCTGATATATCGAGCTTCGAGAGGCTTGCTGGGAATTGTTAATTATAATTTTGTGGTACTATTTTGTTTGAATTTAAAATTTTGGTAACTATTGTTTTAAAATATTAATTTAGATTGTTATATTTAATAAGGGGGTGTTATAAAATCAACCTAGATCCATCCATCTTAACTCTGGATCTATCAAGAGTCGAGATGTATCAAATCTCTCAAGGTGCAAACCTCTTTTCTGCAAAATTTGAAGAAATGTTTGCACCTCTAGAAATTTGATCCCTATAATTTTATTTTTTAGTGTAATTTTTATTTTTATATAACTTTACTGAGTCAAAATGTTTTGATAAATAATTTTAGTTTTTATTTTTTTATGTAATTTGATAGGGTCAAAATGTTTAGATAACATAATATAATTGGACATTACAATAACTCTTCCATACTAGGATGGAGAGTATCTCTTAGCCAAAAATGTAATAAAATAAAATAATTTTATTTATTTGTTTATAAATTATTTTGATTGTGAAATGAGATAGATTTTGGGCATGTGGTATTGATGAGCCATGGTATTGGCCCATGATATGGTATGGTTAATAATATCCATCGTAAAGTGGGGTGAGTACCCATGGCTAAAAGTCTTGTTAATTGTAAGTATTATTTTGATTGTGAAATGAGGGATTATTTTTGGGAATGTAGTATTGATGAGTCATCATATTGGCCCATGGTATAGTATGGTGAATAATATCCATAGTAAAGTGGTGGTGAATATCCTTGGTTATAAATCTTGTTATATTGTAAGGATTAAGTGTTTTTGTGCTTATTAATGAAATTTAAATATAATTACAAAATTATTATTTTAATTTATATGGTGAAATGAATCTTAATTTATAACTACTATTTATATTTATATATTTTCATGTGATAGAGGTGTAGATATATCTCAAAATTAATATCTACTTTTTCTTTTAAATTTAATTAAAAAAATGTTATAAAATTAAATTCAAATAAAATATTTTTAAAATATTTTGAGTTTGAAATGAGAGATGATTTTTTGGGCATGTTGTATTGATGAGCCATGGTCTTGGCCTATGGTATTGTAACAAATCTTATTTACAAGTGGTCATGAATATCCATGATTAACTATATTGTTATATTGTAAGTTTATGTGCCTTAATAGTTAAATTTAAATATGGTTACATAATCATTATTCTATTTATAAGGTAAAATGGATTTTAACTTATTGTTGCCACTTATATATTTTAATGTAATATTTATATTATGATTTTTTTAATCTAAAAAGTTACTAGTAATTTTATTAATAAAAACAAATCACAATGTAACAAATTTGAATTTTATTAGTTTTATTAGTTTTAACTTTTTACTCACACTACAATGTCTACCTTGGGCTCTATATTAATTTTAACCTATATGTAAATGCTTACCAACTTATTAATATAAATTCAACATATTAAACTGACATGTAAAAATGTTTACAAACTTTCTTACATTACATTTACACATTACCTTATACTAAGCTGTAAATGGCCTCTTGACACGATAAGCATATTTTTATATTGTAAGTTTATGTTTATTAATTAAATTTAAATATAGTTACATAATCATTATTCTATTTTTTAAGTTAAAATAAATCTTAAATTATTATTGCTATATTATTATTATTATTATTATTTAAATCTAAAAAATTATTGGTAATTTTTTTTAATAAAACAAAATAAATATTTACCAATATATTAATATACATTCAACATATCCCTCCCTATATTAGTTGTAGCAATACCAACTTGTAATAACTTGTAATATAAATAATAATTTTTTAAAAAGGTATATCTTTTAAATAATAGCTAGCTGCAAAGTGAAAACAAAAAACTATATATGATTTGTAAACATTAAATAATTTAATACCCAAAACTAACATTTACACGTTACCCCATATTACGCTCTAAAACACGATAAGATTTATTATAAATACAACTGGTAATATAAATAATATTTTTTTAGAATGGATATCTTTTGAATAATGACTATTTGCAAAACGAAAACATAAACTATATATAATTAATAAACATTAAATAATTTAATGGCCAAAACTAATATTTTCAACTAAATTAAAAGAAATCAAATTGGAAACTATCAAATTGCAAACATATCTAAGAAGATTATAATTTGTTTACTTGAAGGTCTATAAATAAATATATAAATAACCTATATTAATACATATTACAAAACTACACTTGTGGATTGTTTCATAGGAGCTATAAAGAGGGAATTTTGGGTCATGTCGTTTAAGAGTATAAACTTAGATTTATAATTAAAAAAAACATTCAATTGATGTATAGAGTTTTTTTTTGTTGATAAGTGGGTGAATCTTGAAAATCATTCTTACCCTGTGGCTGAGAGGCCACGACTCAGAGGCATCTAAGCCGTCAAAGTCACCCGAGGATCGCACCCGGCCTAAGCCGCACCAGCGGAAACCATGCTGGATTTTTTGGTATCGGTGAGACTAGAACCAGTGACCTTTGCATATGGAGCGCCTTAACAGCACGCTCCTTCCCCGACTGTTCTATATCTCTTTGATAGATGTATAGAGTTACTTGTTAAATTACATTTTTTTTTTTTTTTTTCAATAACATAAAAAATAAATTAGGGCATTCTCGACCTCATATTGATATACTCATGTTTACAACACATGTATGAAGAAGAATTTGATGGATGAATGCTTGAAATGCTTGAAATTGTTTTTTGATAAAGCCTTTTATAATAAAAAAATCCTATTAATGTAACAAATAAATAAATATTAAATGTAAATTACTGCATATTCAATATTTTTGATTAAATAATAGCTAATGACTACTCACTGTGAGTTAACTTAGTTGATTGGAATAAACAAGGTAGGCATGGAAACAAATTGCCTTACTAAGTGAATGGATGGATAGAGTTCCTTCTACCTCTCTTGTTTAGTGGTTGGTGGAGGGGTACACTGTGAATCTCATGTAAAACTCGACACCCAAATGAGTGTAGACTCATGTATGATTTGGTGTAAAGGGATTGGGGGCAATAATAGATGACGACTTGATATTTTTTTAGTTCATTTTTTACGTTCATGTGTGTGTATCACTGTGTTTGAATTGACTATATCACTATGAATGGGTGAGGCATTTTAGATGGGTGATTAGTAAACTACATACATTTGGTGAGATTCAATTTTGTTGTTGGTTGTATTTGCCAATAAAAATCTTGAAAAAAACCGCTTTAGTGTTTAATCTTTTGGTCAAAGAGTCGAGTGTATAATTATTAAGTGTAGAGTGCATATGACATTGTTGCAAGCCCTATTATTTTGTAGAACTCTTGGACTACTACTCTCGGAGGATCTCAAAACTTGCATTGGTTGGTGAATTCACTTGATAGATTCTTGGGTGAAGGTCATCATGGAGATGAGCTATTAATTGTATCTTTACAACTAGGAGACACATAATTTGTGCACCTCTGGTGTCATCTTAAACTACATCCATTGAGTGCTTCCCTTAAGTTTATCCTTCACATTTTCATTTTGTAATTGAAATGTAATTTGTAACCTTTGATAGATCAATTTCCTATGGAATACATTGTATTTGATAAGAGGGTTGGAGAATCTTGGTTACTATGTTCAACTTCTCTTTGTTGATGATTGGGTCTTCAATGACATTGTTAGGAAACTAGCTCACAAAAAGATAGAGAAGATAGATGAACGCCTTAGAATTCAGCCTCTTCAAGGGGGCAACCTCCTTTACATTACACAAATGAAAAATTCTTGGATGATACAAATGACTAAACCTCCCTTCTATATATAGGAGTCTAAGGGATCACAATATAATCAAGCCTACATAACAGTAATAACATAAGGGCACAAAAATAACAATAATGGGTTTCTATGGGGCATACTAATAACAATATGGGGACAATAGGGGCACAATAATAACAATAAGGGATACAATGACAATAGTAATGGGGGAATCACTAGTATTATAGGGGCCTAACGTGCCCCTTTCCTTCCGAAAAGTGTTGTCCTTAACGCTTGAGTAGTTATGGATGCTTATGTATAAAATTCTCATCCTCCCATGTGGAATCTTCAGCGGATAAGTTCTTCCACTTGATGAGATGCTCCGAAATTGATCGATTTCGTAGCTGTTGAGTTCTTGTTTCTGTGACTGCTTCTGGTTCCAATATGATTTTTCCTTCCTCGTCAAGTCCTGGCAATATTGTTTGAATTGGGAGCTTGTCACCTATAACCTT
Organism: Pinus taeda; assembly: GCA_000404065.3. NCBI lineage: Eukaryota > Viridiplantae > Streptophyta > Pinopsida > Pinales > Pinaceae > Pinus > Pinus taeda. The sequence continues at coordinate 125,983 of APFE031705038.1, read as the reverse complement.
CTTTAAACATGAGACATGGAAAATTGGGTGCACTCGGGAAGCTGCAGGAAGCTCCAATTTGTATGCCATAGTACCAATCTTTTGTAACACCTTGTACGAACCATAATACTTTGGTGATAATTTATTATCCTTCTTAGCTTGCTTGAGGGGCATTTGTTTATATGGTTGTAGCCATAGGAATACCCAATTGCCTACATCAAAACTTATTTCACTGAAATGTTGATCTGCCTGTTGTTTCATTCTATTCTGCGCCAACGTGAGGTTATCCTTTAAGAGTTGGAGAAATTGTTGTTGATGCTCGATGTGATGTTCCACTGCTCGAACCTTAGAATTTTCTCTTAAATATGATGTGATGGATGGTGGTTGATATCTATGAAGTGCCATAAATGGGGTCATTTTTGCTGCAGTATGGAAGGAAGTGTTATACCACCATTCAGACAGAGGCAACCATTTGACCCATTGTGTCTATTTATTAGATACAAGGCAACGAAGATATCCTTCCAAACATTTGTTTACTATCTCAGTTTGCCCATCAGATTGAGGATGATAAGATGAGTTATGAGCTAACAGAGTACCGAGACAAGAAAATAATTCTGTCCAAAAATTTCCAGTGAAAATGGGATCTTTGTTGCTTAGAATAATCTTTGGGTTTCCATGTAGCTTTTGAATTGTTTCCATAAATGCAGTAGAAAATGTACTGGCTTTAAATGGATGTGATAATGCAAAAAAGTGTGCATACTTGGTAAGTCCGTCAACTACCACCATGATGACACTTTTTCCTTCGGACTTGGGTAAACCTATGATCAAATCCATTGAAACCTCCTCCCAACGTTGGCTTGGAATGGATAAAGGTTATAATAGACCTAGGGTCTTAATTGTTTCAACTTTATTTTGTTGGCAAACCAAACATTTTGTCACAAACTTTTGAATACCCGATTTAAGGCCACCCCAAAAAAAATTCCTTCTTAACCCTGTGGCAAGTTTTTAAAAATCATGAGTGCCCTCATAAGGGAGAAGTGTGCAATTCCATAAGAATCTTTTGTTTGAGTTGGGAATTCTTACATAGGTATAAGTGATCTTTGTACCATAGAGAATCATTTTTCCAGCTAAATGTATCAGATGTACTGAGATCTTGTTGTATCTTTTGAATGAGTGCCCACACTTCTTTGTCATTCTTCCATTCCTCCTTTGCTTTGTTTATCCAATCTAGTTGGATAATAGAAATGGCACACAACAATGCTTCCACATCCTCATCCTTTCTTGAGAGTGCATCTGCCACAACATTTTGCTTCCCTTTTTTGTAGATGATTTCAAAGTCATAACCCAAC